>LJIJ01000237.1:0-165034 GCA_001718145.1 Orchesella cincta | reverse complement strand
ATCATAAAAGAGCCCATTCTTCTCGTCATGGACCCGCTCCACTCAATAACTAGAATACCCGTGGATGGAAAGTAAGTGGTATTGAGACGATAAGAGAGAGAGCGGAGAAAAACAAATCGATCCGTCAGGTCGTTGTCACTTATTGCTGAACTCTTCAACATACATGCGTTCTGCCGTTTGAACCTCCGCGGTCCCCGGTAGTATGTTAAAACGGTACAGCGGAGCCACAACCAGTGCAGTATTAAGCCAAGATGTTGGAGACACTTCAAGCAAGATGCATCATAATGCATCAGTCCTAATTCCTTTATCGTGATAGAAATCACTTCATGCATTGTAGCTGCTCTTCTTATCACCGTTGATAAACTATGCTGATGATGAACTTCACAGAAAATATTGTCGTATCAGATGAATGTGTGTTAGTAAGGTCTTGCGCCTGTTTTTGTGTAACTTCATCTCCGTCTTCCCCCATTTCAACTCTTTGCATATTGCTCCAAACAATTTATTAATGATCTTCACTCATCCCGTACAAAAGATGAACACTTATTAAACCCCAAGTCTCATAATAGAAACGAAGTTCCAAAATGTATTATATGATAATTGAGTGGACTGATGCAATCCTTTAGTAAAGAAATGAGTGAGTGAGTTAGTCAAGTCAATCAGATAGAGAGGCAACCTTGCGTGGCCAAAAGTGAAAAAATACTTTGTCTATTCATCATGTAAAACGTCGAAGAATAAAAAAAATGGAATTTTTGTTGAATGGGGTAAGAAAAGGAGTGGTATTGGTATGGTGTCATATAATATAATTCACCGATAAAAACCTTGTCTTGTTTTCTTCTCACAAGTTACATGAGATGAGATGGCGATGGCACCCAGTTGTTCTTCGTCGTAGACATTTACATCATCCCTCAAAAGTCTAAGCATTATGTTATTATGTACTATCACACATCAAGAATAATAGAAGACAATGGCAAGATGGCTGCTCCGGCTAATGTCCATGTCTATCCTTTCTTGAGAAGACTAGTGACCTCACTTGACTATACAAATGCATTATACAGAATGGGAATGATGATCCAACCAATCAGAGTCCTCCTTCTTTGTGCTCATCGTCTTCCTTGTCTTGTCAACTTTTTTTTGGATGAATTAAAAAATGTGATTGTGACTTTGAACCTTTTCTCAAACGTTTCTTTCTGTCCGTATGCATGTCACATCAATTCATTTGGAAAAGATGGTCACTCAATGATGATGAAGATCAAAATTACAAACATACGTACATGCATGCACACATGGATACATTGGCCATGCATGTGATGCAGCAGACATTATTATTACATTGATGGGTGCAATTGTGGATTGTTATTAAATACAATTTAACACAAAACTATAATACATCTTTTACATTGATCATCATCACCATCATTCACTTTCAAAAAGCATGAAGAAGAATGAAGAATGGATTAATTTCATAACGCACATTCTATTTGATTATTATTGAAGTCGGTTGTGGCATAATACGGAGCTCAAGTACAGCTTTGAAAAATATATTATTCAATTGGGAAAGGGTTGTTATTATTCTTGTGTCGCTGTCGCTGCTATGTTACTTTCATAAGTCATCATCATGATCAGAATAAATGAAAAAAGAGTTGGGAAAGAATTGAAAGAAAAATGTTCTTTTATTATTATTCAACATACTGGGCAGTTGTGCAAGCAATGGCATGCTACATTGTAAAACATTATATTCATAATTTTTATTTGTCCACAATCACAAATAATAAAAATATAATGTGGTTCTGTGACATTTCTCTAGGAAATGATGAATATTGTGGTGGGGCAGCGTTGAATGGTATTTCTTAAGTTTTCATAGCTTATAGGAATTCCTGGCTGGCTGGCTTGGATTATCAATCAGTAGAACAGTAAAGTGGTGAAGAAACTGAGAAGATGAAGAGAAGCTAAAGGGAGCATTTTTGTGTGATGGGATACGATGTGATGTGATGCGATGCGAGTGTTTTATTTTTTTTGGGGAAGATAACAAAACAAGAAGGAGGAGGATAAAAAGAAACATCAGCTTTGACCATCATCGTCATCCTCCATTGAAACCAGTGAACCAACCCTTTTTTCTCTTGCTTCTTTTGTTGCTCTATTATATTTCCATCGTCTTTTAACTTCAGCCAATCCAATTGAGAGAGAGAGAAGAGATGCTCATTGTGTTCACGGTTAACGAGTAAAAGCATTGAGTTGACTGGGCTGTAAGTGCATTTCTCCTACTGATGCTCTCACTCTGAATTTACAACAAGAAGAGAAAAAAAACTTAAAAGAGAGAGAATAGAACACTTGAGGAGATAAATGTCGAAATGGCTTTGACAGAAACCAGACACAAACATAAAAAAGGAAACCGTTTACATGTGTAGAAATGCATAATAGCTATATCCCTTCCGTTCCGTTCTTCTTGTCTCCTCGCTTCTCATTATCCATTCCTTTTCGCCAATGTTTACAAAAACACAATACATTATGCTCTGTGCTTTATCACATGCGTAGCATAAACAAGTTTATAACAAAAAATACACAGTTTCAGCACAACTTCAATTCGATTCCGAGAGATAAACATGCTAGTTGGATTTGGAGAGAAGCAGAGTAACGTCAAACTTGAAACAGGAGGCTAGAAATAATGCAATGCCTTGCATAGATCCGTTCTGCAATAAAAATGATAATAGTATTTAACCAGTTTTCGCTCTCTAATCTCTTTTTTTGGCACTTTAGGTGAAGTTTTCTGTTGTGATTCTGATACCAATCTAAATATAAAAGGGGAAGATAGCTACGCGTACATACGTACTTTGCGGTTTCTACGAAACCTAAACCATCAAGATCATCGTGTCTATTGCTTCAATAAAGGTTCCCATGTCAAGTCCCTTTTCTTTTCCAATTATTAGAATTAAAATGGAGTAGATAAAATCCTGTGGTTGGTTTGGTACAAGATATAAGTATTATGTTTTCTGCAGCTCTTCTAAAGTGCACTTTTATAGCTTCTGTTTTTGTCATAATTTTTGAGTATCAAAACGTGCAGATCGACATCGTCAATACCACCATGTAAGTTTGTGACCATATACTAAAGCAGGAGGTCAATGATCGCATTACCAAGCCATTTCTGAGATTTTTTGTTTCGTTTTGTCCTTTTATCCAGTTTTGCCCATTAAGAATTCACGCACATATGCTTTACTCATTGCAAAAGTATGCATGTGGTCACACATTTGTATCAAATTGTGTTGATTCTCTCCACTGGTCTTTACGTTATATCAGCATGTTTATCTTTTTTTATCAATGCCAAAAAGAATCGAAGAAGCTATTATCGCCTCTCATGCAAAAAAAAAGAATAAGGGAATCCTTTTCAGTCTTGCCTTCAGTTCAGTTATGCATGTACACCACCCAGGGATAGAGCACATTTTACACGTGGTATGCGACGAATAATAAAACGAAACGGGGAAAAAGATGCCTTTTATTAGTGGGAAAGGTAGAGAGAAATAATAGGATATAATATTTTATTGCTTATGCTCTATTGATTCTTGAATGATTTTCTTGTGTGACAAGCATACATCCAATAGAGCGATCTTGACTATGCATAATATTGACTGGAACTAGATACTTTCTCCATTTCCATATATAACCAATCCCATTAGGATTTCTCCCCTCAATCTTTTCGGATGGTTTGATGCGAATAAAGACATGAATGGAGTATATTATACAAATAGGAGTAGCACAAGCCCACACGTTCATTTCCATACGTCGAGAGAATATATTTCTGGCTCAGTGAATATTCTTTTCTCCTCATGCTCATGGTTATGTGTGCTCAAGTACATTATTATTGTTTGTGTGTTTATTGTGTGTGCTCTTTCTCTCTCAAATATAAATTGTTCCGGTATTTCCTCTCTTTTTTCTCCTCCTGCCTTGTTATTTTCCCATTCTTGATCTTTTTCCCTTTTTATTTGTGAATTGAAGGAGTCAAACCAAGCCTGGGCTCCCATTCTCTCCACCTTTCTTCTCAAAATAATCACCAGCCAAAAGACTGCATTGACTTGGTTGGCGAGCCGAGGAAGAAATATCTCTATTTTTTCCGGAGCCAAGTAGACACGTGTATTGTTATCCCTAAATGTTCTTAAGAAACTCAGAGCTGGAAAGAAAAGAATGCATTATTTGTCCAGGAGTAAATAATATGCTTTCCTTTCCCATAAGTCTTCTTCTCCATTGTGCTCGTCTCTTCTTGTTGAGAGTTTGTTATGCTATGCCTGGATTTTAACAAGCCCACCACCACCACCACCAAACCACACAATTTTCAACAGATTGTCAACTCAAAGCTTCTCTCCATTCTGCTCTTGTTATCAATTGTTTGCTCATGTTGTTGTGCTTGTCACCATGTTCGCCTTTGTTATGCTTCCCCTTTTTATACTCTCCTTAGCCATTACGACTGAAAAAAGGGGAACGGTTTTCCAAAGAATCTTTTTCGCTCTCTGTTGTAAAAGCTGTGGTATTGTGAAGAGAAAGTATAATGGATGTATGGGAAAATGGGCAAGCAAGTCTATGACAATGAGACTGAATCTGAGTCACCTTTGTAATGTAAGAAAACGAAGCAAGCACACCAGCATCCGCATCACATGTACTCAACTTTCACTCACCGGAATCATAAATAAACCATTGAATCCCTAATAATCACAATGATATAGATATATACCTACTTATGCAATGTGGCACAGGATCCTCATAATCTTTTGTCATTTCCGAGAGGGAAAGGGACTCCTTGGCTCTTTACCAAACAGAACTATTCACGCGATACTGATCGTTTTTTGATTGTGATTGTAAACCATGCTCCATTTTTCTCTGGAGGTTGTGGTGGTAGAAGTTGGATTCCATTGTGTGTCACCCACCATGGAATGGACCACTTACTTGAACTCACTGAGTCAGATGCTGGATTTATTATCTTACTCTCCGTTCGTGACAATGAGCACAAAGAATGAGAGACCGAAAGCAAAAATATTTAGAGGAGGAAAGCAAAGAAAGACGGAGAAAGGAGAAGAAAAAATGTGAAAAGGAAATGAGTGTCATTGTCCACTTTTTTTGTTGACAATGGAGAGAGGAATATATGTAAAAATCGAATGTCATGCTAGTTATAAATGGCCAGCCACACGGATTGGAAAAATTGTGTATGTATTACACAAACGGAATGAATGAGTTTGTCATCAAATGACCACAAATACATAAGCATAATAATGAACTCATGTTTCAGTTATGAAACTTTGTCATATAATAATAATGATGATGATAATGGCATTCCCGGAACATACTCAAAAAAATGTCCCCTTCTCCTGTCCTTTATTGTTGGGGAGGATAAGGGAGAAGGCGACCATAAAAATGATGATGACTCTGTTTCCATATGAAAAAGTTCTTGGGTGTAGCTTTTTGGCAAAGGCAGGGGCTACTTTTGTGAGACTGTTGCTAAATATTTGATCATTTCACATCTTATTGATCATCATTTCTATGCATTGCGTTACATCATGTAGATAATAACTTTTTTTGTGACGACAATACCAAAAATATGTTTATTATGAGTATGAGGATATCCATTTTGTGTTGAAATGTTTACCACACAAAAAAAGTGAAGAAAATTATTGTTATTAAAAATGCATTAGATTCCTATTAATCTGTCATGCTTGCTTCCCCACTATTCTCCATTAGTTATTTCTTCAGCGAGTTGGCTCCCTTGTTGAATATGGATGGGAGAATGAAATCAAAACAAAATGTTTTTGTTGCATATTATCATCATGATTTGTCCACATATATTTTCCTTTGATCTCGCATCCTTTATTACGCTAGGGATGAGTAAAAATATGATTCTTTTTAATAATTGTGATGATTATGGTCACCGTGAAAGGGAGTGAGTCTCCGACGAAATGAAGCTGGGGTTTGTGCTGATTCCCCGAAATAAAAGAAATGTTGGATTGGAGCTATGCATGCGGAAAAAATGAGAGGTTGGCTGACCAGTATAAATTAGACGGGATGAAAGAAACATAAAAGAAGCTCTTATTTATTACACACGAACGTGTATGTAGTTGTGTAGTTCATTTGAAAAGACAGAAAACCCAATTCTTTGTAGCTGGATGCTGATGTTGGTATCTATTTAGTAAATTGGACTCTTGCAAAAATGGAGGATGGAAAGAAGAAAGGATAGCCAAGAAAAAGAAACGTTTCCCTTCTTCTTCTTCATCGTCTTCTTCTCCCATTTCTTTTATTTTCATCAATGAACAAACACTGAAGAAGGAGAAAGAGACTGCACAAGAATAATGTTGAGAGAAAAGGGAGAAATATCAAAAAAGAAGAAAAAGAATGTATAAATATCTTTCTGGGAGAGAAAGCAAGAAAAAAGAGAAAGTTTTTTTTTGCCAAAGGGCTCACTTTTTCTCTGCATTCTTTCTCTTTTTAGGTGGTTGGTTGAGAAAATGTTACAAAAATTCACTTCTTTTTCTTTTCCTTTCCATGATGTGACACGAAAAAAAGTACTCGTTCGTTTGTGTGACCCTTTTCTTTCTTTTAATGATTTTCTCTCCCAAGAAGCTCTCCCTTTTCCCCCAAGCCCCCTTGTCTATTATACTCTATTTTTTCTTGGAGGAAAATAAAAGAAGCTCGTTTTCTGTCTTGTATATTTTTGTATTGCTCTTGTCCCTTTTCTAGGTGTATAGTATGTACTTGGCCCACTTGAATTAATGCTCAGTTCTTCCTATCTTCACCTTTCTTTCTCTCCTTCATTCTTTTATTTTCTTTCCTTTTCTTCTTTTCTTCTTACCATGATGATGATCATGATGATAGTGGAAGAGAGCGAAAAAACTTTTTTTTTTTTTGGATATATGCATACTCCCAAGCATGACAGTTTTTTCTTCTTCTGAAAAAGTTCCTTTCTTTGCCATTTCTTTTCCACACAAGAAAATAGAGACGGGAATGAATTGGTAGAGAAAAAGAAAGACGAAAAAACTTGGTGCTAAAGTCTTTCCCTGTGTGTTTTAAAGTCGAATGATTATCTTTTATTTTTGAAACTTTCACCGTTCTTCAGTGAGTGTTGACACAAGGGTGCCTCCATCGTAAAAAGGCCCCTTTTTTCTGGAGTCTCAATGAGAAAAAAACTTTTTTTATAATGAAGCCCGCAACCCTCTCCCTTTAACAATAGAAAACAATGTTGCTGGTAATGAAATTAAGAAAAAATATGATGGCTATGGTAAGACTGAAAAAATTTGAAATTAACGTCTCTCCTCCGTGGTAAGTCGACGACAAGAAAGATAAAAAGTTTTAGTCAAGTCGGTATATCTGTTTTAAAAAACTGTTGCCAAGCTCCAAATGCATAATACTCACGGTGATGATAACCGTGTCTAATTGCACAAGTGTAACGAAACAAAAGAGTCATAAACAAGCTTCCTCCACGTTGTTCTCCTTCTGCTCTTTGACGTGGTTCCACATTGCAAACATTCTTTCTTGTAGATGCTATCCACATTTCACTTCACGACCATGTTTCTTCACGTAAAATGGTTGATTACCACCATGATAGATACATACATAACACATTCTATATTGAACAACTGTTCTATTCTTATTTTTATCTGACACAATGTACTTAAACCGTGCACTCAGCTAAAATCCTCCCATCATTTCTGCTCTCTTCGGTTCAGCCCCAAGTATTATACTTGAGTATAATGAATTCTGACAGCATATGAAAATGGAATCATTTCCGGTGGCTTGTTGTCGCCCATTAACTAAGACTTGAAGACGCATTCTTTCCAAGTTTTCAACATGTAAACGTGTGTTCCTCCAAGAAAAATGTATCTTGACTACACTCCCTGTCATATTTCATCATATCATTTAAACCCAAGCGAAAACAAGGGTAATTCGCTGATATGCGTTTATAAAATATGTATGTAGTCACCCACGTGTGGTGGTGACACTGTTTTTGTGTGTGCTCATGCATGCATATACAATGATATAAAAGTCAAGTAATTACCCCAGCAGAACGGGGTGAGGAGCAGGCAAGTTATTGTGTTACATTTTTTCGGAGACAAGAGAAAGATGATGATGGTGGAGCAAAGGCAAAACAAAGTTTTAACTGCGTTTAGAACGGCTATTAAAGTGAAACGCCATCATTATCATCCCAACTAAAAATTCTTGTTGGAATGTCTCCTTAGAGTCAGAGTCGGACTAAAAAAATGGGATCACACAACACATGCACATTAAGATTCCAGGCGGATTATCATCACCGTCTTGACAAAACCCTGGTGCGCCAGGGAAGACACAAAACCCGCATAATTTCTTCTCGTGCCCTACCATCCCGTCGGCTGTAGACAACTCAGCAGCAGAAGTGAAGCACAATCCAAATTTTTTTGTAAATCTTTGTCATGCTCGCATGCTTTCTTGTGTTTGGATGGTACTATTTCAAATCTAATGGGAGCCTATACTGTCAAACCTCTATATTTATGTGAAGACAATGAGCTGTGATGATGAGGATTTGTCTCATTCCACTCCTTCTTTTTTATTCTCTTGTCAATTTGGCACGGGGTCAACAGTTAAACACTGCCAATTTGGAGATGCCATTGGATTCCCATGCTGTTTCTGTACGATCCTATCTGTTTTGTTCTTTGAGTCTTTGTTTGCTTTCAAATTGTAATTTTTCTTGAGCTCTTTAGAACCTTGTTGGCATAGCTTCTTCCTATCTGTTTGTTCATACGCCAAGCTGAATTGTCGGAATGCCTTTGCTACTAATGAGAACGAGAGAAGAGATAAAAGGAGGAGGAGAAAATGAAAGAATTATATATATGTGGATCGTCTCAATGTACAATACAAAGAGTAGAGGTAAAGAATGGATGGGAAACAGGAGCAAAATATAATAGGACACAATATACCTAAGTGATAATACAAGGAAGACACCCACCAGGCTCCGGAAAAGTTAACGTCATTTTTTCTCTCGTCTCAAGAAAGGATATAACTTAACCACAACTTTATCATATCATCATCATATGATTCATACGCATTGCACTGGGGAACAGGTTCTATCTGCAGTGGGAATTTATGACGGAAACCTAATATGCATGTGTGTTCAAACTCAACCAACAAAAATCCTTGTCATCATGACACATTGTTTCGGAGATTCGAATGAGTATAGCAATAAGAGTAATAATTATTTCGGCTGTTTATTATCAGCTTTGCAACTTTAATATTTTCCCTCACTTCTCTTCTATTTCATATTCAGATGTAGACTATTGATATGAGCGTCGATTATTATAGTCTTTTCTCGTCCTTTTTTTTACCACGGACCATAAAGCAGCACAAACACATGTACTATGTACATTATAAATATGACTATTTTGATTGGTACAAAAATAGGATAGTATCAATAATACTTGTACGTTATAACTTTCAAGCTCTGTGTGCTATATGTATGTATGATTTTGTCTGCTCTGCAAGTGTTGCTGAATGGGCAAAACTCATTTTTTTGCAAAATTATGCCTTGTTCTTTTTCTTTATCACACCAAGAACGAGCCAATACATCTGTTCACACGTAATCCTGTGCGTAACTTCACATGAAAAAATGTGGATATTACTGTCATATTACGGAATAATATCATGCTTTTTGGATAAAATATTACATATTATTATCTCCCTGCTACTGTCATATTGATAAGAAATTATGTTCTGGTGCTTTCCTCTCCTTTCCATTTGTCTGGTGTTGGGAGCCGGATTTGCAACCGTTTTAAAAATTCATTTGCATACTTACATTACATCGTTATCATTTGTACCCGGTTGAGCAAACTGTAGTTAGTACTTTTTGTCACGTGATTAGCACAAAAGTTAGACTTATTCTAAAGAAATACGTATGCTTATGTTGAGTTTCCTTCCAACCTTTATAAATTTTAGACTTCATATTCCTCCTCCATTTAAGCATGTATGAGTTACGAGACTCATAAATGCAACAGTTTTTCTTTATAGTCGGTTTTTATGAGGGAACAGATTCAATAAGTATTCAATAATGGTCCTTCCTTCTTTTTAGAATTTGGTAAAAAAGCAAAATCAGAGTTTTGTTGGCTGGCGTGTCGTTTTCTGGTTAGAATGATAATATGACATTGTGTGAATGGGGTGAGCATAGCGCGGTGACATGACACATTGTTAAAACAGGAGCGTGTTTGAAACGATGGAACAACCACACAATTCTAAATAACATTTAATCACATCAATTATGGTTTATGACAATCTCTTTCCCTCTGGTGTAGGAACCTAGTTGAGATTAGAAATTTATGAATTTTTAAACATCAAAGCGTCACCGTACATCATCCTGTGTTTCGTAAAGACGTGATATATGAATGGTAAACAACAGAAAAATATTCTTCTTTTGCTCCTTTGTGCACCCATCTAAATTCATCTTTCTTTTTTCAACACATGAATTAAGTATAGCAGGGTTGAAGTTGGTTGTTGGTATGTTTGTCGGCTTATATGTGTGTTTGTTAATGTTAGTGTTTTACTTTACTATTTATATTTTGAAAAGACACAGTTGCACATCCATATAAATTTCTTCTTGTTCTTAAATAATCGACTTTGTCTTCGATTCATTATAAAAGTCATTTTCACTCCTCATATTTCATAATACGCAAGAGACAAACAAAAAAAAGAATTGCTTCTGCTTCTCTTTCTTTTGACTATTTTTAATTTCAATTGGAGACACTCTCCTACAGTTACACTTTCTTGTAGGGCTGCTCCTTCTCGCTCTTTGCGAGAAGGAAGTTGAACATACATATTTTGAAAAGAAAAAGAGGAAGCTATGCATTCATATTCATATTCTTTTTCTCGCTTCTATTTCTTGTTGTTAATCTTCTTTATCGACCCATCACATTCACTCCATCCTTCTGCCGTCTTGTCGGCCGGCCGTGGCAGATTGTATTAAGATAGGAGGACGATGGGGACTAAAAAGAATCGTCGTGATCATCATCACCACACCACGACGATGATGAAGAAGAAGAAGACAACTCCTATATTTGCTCCCAATTCTCTTTATTCTTTCGTACAATATAAGATCCAACATCGCATAACATATTCCATCCCATCCCTCATGGTTTAGTGTAGATTTGTAAGCGTCAGCCCGTCAGAGACACAAACACACACACACAAATAATAGTAATAATAAAAAATATAGTATGAATTCATATGAATTTGTTTTTTATATCTTGAAACAAACGACATGTTCAGCCTCAGCCGTTTTGGCTTGTGTCTCACTCACTCACTTCCATGCAACGCGTCACAATAAGAAAAACACTGTCACACCGTCACCATATTTTCCACCCGTATACAATTTCGTTCCTTTGCCAACTGTATTTTTTT
Source organism: Orchesella cincta (assembly GCA_001718145.1). Taxonomy (NCBI): domain Eukaryota; kingdom Metazoa; phylum Arthropoda; class Collembola; order Entomobryomorpha; family Orchesellidae; genus Orchesella; species Orchesella cincta. The sequence continues at coordinate 153,646 of LJIJ01000237.1, read as the reverse complement.
ATTCCCCTTACACCCCGAAACAGAAACGGTGCATAGTAGTATGTATTAAGAAATGGCAAATAATCATAATTGTCTTTGGCAAATAATAATAATAATTGCTTCTGTTCCTACTGTCTCATGTCTGCTAAATATATACGACTTGAAAATATGAAGCGGTTCGAGAACCCATTTTTCTTGTGATGCTTTATTAACCAAGTGTGTTCTCAGGAGGATTCAAGATGAAACATGCATATTACGATTTGATTCGTATGTTTATCCCGTTATGAGTTGAGTTCATTGTGTCATATTATTTTAGATTATCAAATGTAATATCCAACTCCTTTTGTGAGTAATGAGACGAATATTGTTTAATGTAGCCTTTGAAGATATATGAATTGAAAAAATAAAAATGTGAGATTTTTTCCTCTTCGAATGCTCTTCAAAATGACACAGATTCATGTGTGGATTGCACTGGGCGAAGTTTCTCATATGTTTACGCATACGCATGTTGAGAACACTAATAATATATGTTTGTAACATAAGTGCTGGCGGTGGAGTCGTCAAGGAAAGCAATAATGTTGGATGTGAGTAATAATTACATAGATTTGCTCCCAAATAGATGTTGTATATGAGGCAGAATGGAATCACATCTTTCACTCAATTGTTTTCCCTCATAAGTACCTATAAGGATGGGAACATGATGCATGATGTGGCATAACAAATTTTGGCAACATGCAGACTCATCCTTGCCCTCATCATCATATCATAATATTATAATGTTCGGGTGTTATTGTCATATTGCCAGGAAGTGAAGGAATAATTTGTTCGTTTGGATTTTATCTCAAGAGGTGCAGGTTGGGCGGAGAAGGTCGTTGTATTTCCTTGTACGTGTACTTGTAGTTATCTCGTAATATTTAATGTTATTGTGTGTAGTCATTCATTCATTCATTCAACATTCAGTTAGTCAGTTCCAACACCGTTCTTGTCATAAGGGCGGAATAGCTCAGAAGAGAAAACTGAACACTGACAAAATCGCAAGGAGCGTGTCATCCTTCTCCAAATTTCCCATCAATCAGTTCACAACACTCACGGCTCCCTTCTCTGTTGCGGGAGAAAAAATCAACTTTATCTTTACTCTTATCCGATCTGCACTATTAACTGTCTTTTCTCCCATTTGTCCTTTTTCCTTTATTTCTGATTTATATTTCCATTTCAATTGCATAAATCTAATTTCTGAGTCGCTGCGCCTAAACACCGCCAATCGGACGGATACTTGTATGAATATATGCACACAAATGTATGAGATTGGTTATTTCAAATGCACCTGTGCGCATCAACTAAATAATGACAGACAATCAAATCATATTAGAATTACACTATTTAGAAGAATTACAGATGGATGGAATTTGTTGTAAATTTGTATACATATGCGTGCCAATATTCGAAGTACAAAACGGGATTAAAGATTTACATTATCCAGATTGAAGTACTTGCAGGTATTTGTATCGTTACAAACTACAACACTCATGATTTGATTGTTTTTCAGTTGATGGACAGATTTACTATTGCCCACATCCATAAAATGACTTTCAATGCAATTCTCACTCTAATTTCTCTTCCCTTCATTTTCGAACGATTTTATTGCAAAATGCAAATGAGCAGAAACAGCCGGAGGTTGATAATTGAAACGTTATAATATAATGCTGTTGGCATCTATCTATTTGTATTCGCTGTTGCAAATGCAAACCAAAAAAATGGATTGAGAGTGCATGAATGTTGAGTGACTGCTACCACTTGGCCAGTTTACACGAGTAGATTTCTGCGTTTGGAAATTGCCTCATAAAACTCATGGACAGCTTATCGTGGATAAAAGACAGATACACAAAACTGCAAAATGCATTGCAAACACTGAGAAGACTCGTTTTTTCTGGTAATCTCAATGGCAAAAGGAAATAAATTTCTGACAAAAAACTGCACACAGATAAAACTCAGATAATGTATCCATATCCATCCAAAAGCAATGATGCAAAAAACGAATCTTCACAAAAATCATCACGTCATACATCTCTATGAACTGAGGAAGTGTAAGGGATGAAAAAAAGTGAGCAGAAATGCTTTTGTTCAGTGAGAAAAAGCCATTTCTTGCTCCATTAGCATCGTCAATATTACACGTAGACAGTTACATTGGGTACAGGGAAATGGGATTTTTGCATCATTATTATGTCTTGATTGATGTGCAGATGCTCAAGAAAATGCTGCTACGGTACAAGTTAATGCGTTTGATTGTAAAAACTGAGTGAGTGATCTTCTTGCATCTGAATTTTTTCAACTTAATTTCATTCCATACCACATTATTATTATTATTAGCAACAACTTATCCTATTATGTATGGAATGTTAAAAATGTGTATATCTGTATGCAAAAGAAGAAAACATACGTAGCCACATTTTGAAAATAATTATATATTCTTGCCCAAATGTTTTATACCTTTCCAACAATTTTATAGATAATGCTCAACAAACAAATTTAAGTCGTATTCATATAGCAATTAAATTATATAGGTAGTCTGTGTGATTCCACGTTGGCAATTACACATCCTTTTTGATCTGAAGTATCAGAACTGTGTACAGAGCTAGAGGTCGAGTGGAAAAAGGTCATCCATTTTTTGCATATTGCTCCTCATTTCGCTCTTCATCCAGCAAGCTCTAATAATGAAAAGGTGGTACTAAGACGGCTATAACTATACATATTATGGTACAAGAACGCAGTAGGTTTTTAGCTTGTAACAATCATCAGATAATGCAACCATCACTAAAAATTCATCATTACCACTTCACTGCCACATTTTGTATTGTATCAACTCTTGTGAATCAAGCGATTTCTCAATATTTGAACTCAAACTGCCAAGTCGTGAACATTACTTACCAAGTCTTACCTTTGAACATGACTTTTGACCATTTGCAATTGGCGTGGATGGACAAATGTAAGAATTAAAAATTGTTACATAATGGCCACCAAGCTGCAGATGACTGACGTTTCTTCCAATTACATTAATATGTATTATTTTCTCATTTTATATTTTTATTATTGTACGCTGATAATCTTTGATCATTATACACTTGGTTTTGTGTGTGTGACGCTACTCTACTCTCCTCACAATCAGTCTTCTTGGTTGACCGACCCGGCGCCACAATTCTGCTTCACGTACAAACGACATGATAATATGACTCTTTTCATTTTTTAAATTGTGGAATGGAAACAGCCTCCTAAATTGGTCGAAGTAGCATTTTAATCGAACCCAACCCTGTTGAGATCACACATCCACATTACTTATTATTTCACATTATTTTTTTGAGTAGCCAACAAGTTCATGTTTCATAGTCCGTTCCATTAATGATCATCATCACATCACTATAAATTTATCAAACTTATTGGGTGAGCAAGTACAACTAAGAAAAAAATGTTTGACTTTTTGCCACATAAAGTGCAACATCATACTTAGCTGTTACTTGTTTGTACTACGGATTTCAACGTAGAATGATCTTTGATTTTTAGCTTGATAAAAATTTATACACATAACGTTTCACAATTACAAGGTTTCCAACAGGGCTATCGTTGACCGCGAGAAAAATCATCTACTTTACATACTACACACATGCCCTTCTGCCTCTTTTGACTATTTGTCATGCCATGTCATTCTTCATTTTTCTTCTGATCATATCCTCATCAGTTTTTTTTGTCTTGAACTGTTATAAAACTGCGCTGCTATTATTATTACTGAGTTTGAAAGGGATGACTAGCTACAAAGATTAAATGACCTCTGTGGTCACAATTATAATAATTTTGAGTGGAATGGAAAAGACAGAGACTCCAGCTCCAACCAAAGACTGTTTATTGATAATATGACGATGGGATGTTGTTGTGTTTTCTTTTTAAGAAAAGAGAATCAATTTGACTCCGGCTTGAACATACCTAATAATGCATGCAATAATTAATACATTATTCAAATGAGTAGTTTGTTCATAATTATTTCGCTCTTCCTTGTACTGCGCATAAATTAAAATGATAATAATGACTTTTGTTTTATGTTCGATGAAGTTGAGTTTCTGATGAAAATTTATTTGATGACGCATCGTGTTTTTCTTGGTATCGTTTGTTTGAGAATGGCCGAAGCATGCAAATGCAAAAACAGCACCAAACTACACACTCGGTCAGTATGTCTAAAACGTAGTGGTAGCGTCATTAGGTTTTAGCTTGGTGAAAGATTTGGACAATGAATTTATTGTTCTTTATATACTAAACACGAAACGGTTTGGTTAGTCTTAACAACAGTTTATCGCTCGTAGATAAGCATGGGAGCTTGCTTTGCCTAACAGAAAAATAGTTGATAGTTTACGATATTCATGAATTGGAAATAAAACGGGGAAAATTTACTGTTGTTTTCAGATAAATACCAATTCTCAGGTCACCCCAAAATCCACCGACTGTGTGGAGTTGATGCTGTCCTTGTACTGTGAAAAGTCAAAGAAGCTACGTTGATACAACCAAGTCATGAGCTCGAAACGGAAGTCTCCGCCAAATAAATTCGAAGAGGCAGGAGGTAAAAGCATACATACTATTTTTTTAGCATATTCGCTTCCTAGAACTATATAACAGGGCATATACAAAAGGAAAACTTTTTTGTTATCTCTGTCATTTCCTCCTTCCTTGAAGTTGGGCATATTGTGTATACTCACTCACAGTGTTTTCTCTTTATTCTTTTTTTCGCTTTTGGCTTCTTCTTCTCCTTGTCTCGTTCTCATCGTTGCACGACGTCCCAACAAAAACACCAACTCCACTCCACAGAGAGAACACAAAAGGGAGGCGGAGCTGAAGAACAAGGAGTTGTGGGGCGAGCGCATTCGAATCAAATCTCAGCAAACAACAAAAGAGTAACTCCCTTTGTATCTCCTTCATCAGCATCGGAGCATCACGACGACGACGAGCCGCAACATCCCCATCATCTTCATCGCCATCATCAAAGTCCTTTTGAACAAGACGAGGATCACGAAGACCAACAAGAGTTTTCGCAGCAACTCTCCCGACGTCTTCATCACTCTCACTCAAATCAAGAGGAAGAATCCCTAGTTTCAATGGACTTTCAACAAGAATCTCATCAACAGCAACATGCAAATAGTGTTAATAGAATGGTTGTAGAAGGAGGAGAAGGCTCATCCGACGAATCTCAAGATTCTCAGGTAGTCAATCTTCTCAAGACGCGAATGGATTTTCGTGACAATGCCACCAGTGGTGGCTCAGTCTTTCCCAATCATCACCACCTTCCTCATCATCCTCCAAAGAGTAATAATAGTAGTAATAGTCTGATCACAGGCTCCACCAAGTCCTCCTCCCGTCGCAGTAGTCACAATAGAAGTAGTAGTCACAAGCCCAGCCACAATAATAACAATGGCCCATTGTCCCTCTCCAAATCACCGATTGATGATGTCCCATCGGATGAGGATGAACACCACCACCAAGGTGGAAGTGGTGGAGGTGGTGGCGAAGACTTTATGATGGATGATGACGGTGACGAAATGATGATGGACGGACTTCCATCCAACTCCATCACTGCAAACATTCTTCGTTCACAGCAGCACCAAAAGCAACAACAACAGTTACTCCAGCAACTTCGCCGAACTACTCGCCAATCATCTCACCAGGTGGATAGGGATGGAATGGAGGGAAGCGGGGATGAAGACAATGACATGTCAGATTTGGGTTCTTATTGTACCCCACATGGTTCAGATAGTGAGGAAATAATCACATCCTCAGCTAATTTTCATGCGAAGCAGCCGCAGCATCATCAAAATCTCAAGGCGGGGAATGGTAATCGACGCTCAAGTGATAACTATGGGAGAAGAAGCAGTGAGTACGCTTGTTCGGAGCAGCAGAAGAGCCCGTCCTCACTTTCTTTTTCCACCGGTTCCACCGCTGCCATTCATAATAATAATAACAACAATATTGACGCCAAGGTTCATAAAAAATCAATGGATGACGTGCTCCGGAAATTGACTTCAAAGTTTGGTGGCGCTCCAGGTGCCGGTGGCACTGGAAATGGAGCTAATAATGGGAGTGTGAGAAGTACCGGAAGCTCACCTAATCCACATCCTTCAGCAAACTTGGATAATATGGAGCCAGGGTAAAACAAAATACATTTTCCTTTACAAACGCTATTGTCAATTGTTGTAGTTTATATTATATTATCGTGTAGGGAAATAATAGGGCCCTTGTCATATGGAGAACAGAGAATTCAAAGATTTGCACAAAACCCAACATTTCATCAGCTCCGTTTCTAGTATTTGCGATTGTATAATTTATTATGTAACTCTGTATACACAGCAGAACACAGATATTGATGCAAGAGCCATGCAAAAATTTCCGTTTGAACTTTCCGAAAAAGATAAACAAGAGCTGGGCCACTAAAAAATGATGTGGACGAGCTTCTGTTGAATCTCTTGTTTAAGACCCACTCTCTTTCTCCCCATTTTAACCACAAGAAAGCCACCAAACCAAACCAGCTAGCCCAAGCCAGACAAGAATCATGTCGTAATTCTTTCTTCTACCACGCAAAAATGTAGATGAAAGAACAAAAATTCTTTTGAAAAAATGAATGCTAGTAAACCAGGCAGGCAGATATAACTAAATTTTTTATTATTCATTGAAACCACCATCATTTTAGTATGTAGCACACCCGTCTGAAAAAAAGCAACAAAACTGGGCAAAGAAAATGAAAACATTTCATTGTATTTCACTTCCATTTTTTAGGTCATAAAAACTTTTTTCTGTTTTTTCAACCAATTTTTTTTATAAATAAGGCAATAAGGTAATATGTGCAAGATATGTGAAGCTGTGCTTTTATTAACTTATTTTTAGCGTGTCCAACATAGCCCCCTTGGTTGGAATGGGAGATGAGGAGTCAATGCTGGATAATGAGCAAAAGCTCTCGGCAATGATCAGTCAACTTCAAAAGTTACGAGAACAGATTCTCACCACGAAATCCAATAATCCTCAGTCAACCGGCTCGTCATCATCGTCCTCATCTGCATCCTCCCAAAATCAGTCACAACAAGGCTCCAAGGTAAGCAAAAAGGAATTACCAGACGTACTTACATACTCTTACCTACGTAAGAGTAAGTAACCATATTTTCACGCAATCATATTTTCTACATGGCTTCCTTTCTCTCAAAGAAATAAAGCATAATTCTCAAATATCAAAGTGCAACTCTTCTTGTTATACAAAAAGTCGCATAATTTTCAAAGAAAATAAGGAATCCGTCTGCCCTTTTTTACTTCATGAGTTGATATTAGATCTACGTATTATGTAATATGCAAATGCAGATATTTAACCGTAATAATATACACATCTTCATGTACTCACTTATTATATTATCAAAAATGTATTGGAGCTAACGAAGAGAATAAAAAATATGATCATCATCATCCCCAGCATAATAAATCCGAGTGGTAGTCGTAAAACATCCAATTTTTGTAACAAATTAATGCTCTCGGGAACTCACAAGAGGAGAAGGAAGAGAAGACGACATCATGTACGAAGAAAAAAAATAGATGCTCAATATTTAGTCAGCGGCATAGCTTTTATAATATCAAATCGGATCCGTCATCATCATAAAAATGCGACTTTATCCTCTAGCTCCTTTTAGTATATTTAGCAAATTGCAAGATTTGTCTTGTTTGATGGTGTGTGCGTGTCTCCTCTATAGCAAGTACGTATGTGCATGAGCATGTACATATTGAGAGAGATGATCTCAGGAAAACAGTGCAACGATGTGGATTAGAGCTTCCCCAGAAGTATGCAGATTGCCGATATAAGAGGAAGCAGATAATTGAGTATTAAAAATGACATTATTTATTTTTCTTCGGGATGATTGATGATTCCGTCATTTGTTGGTGCATTCCTGTTTAGAGAAAGGGTTTCAGATTAAGGTATTTTAGAAAGTCGTGAATAAGTCGAAAAGGTAAACAATGTTGTTTAATAATAAATTGAGGAAAATACTTAATTCCGAATAGACTTTGATTGTGGATTGTAGTGCACCATTAACATCCTTAGAATGACAGCAATTTCAAATACACTTTTGTACATGAAAATTTAGCTTTCCATTCTGATTGTAAATATCCTTAAGATATAAGATTAGCATAAAATTTGGATGTGACAAATCCACCGATGGTGCAGCATGGGAGCAAACAAAAAATGACAACTTCTTAAGAAATCAGTTGCTGTTTTCATTTCATTGAAATAGCAAGCAATTTCAAAATACAGAAATTGTAAGACATAAAACTTTCATGGAGACTCAAGACAATTTTTTTGTCTCTTGTTATATTTTGATTTGCAATCCCTGAGTATGTCTTAAACTAGCAAAAGGAGCAAACTCAATGTTTTTAAGTGCTATAAATACATACAGAGGATGAGTTCTCTTGTTCATTTTTTCTGGGATCCTTTGATCTCCAAAGAAGGGCGGAAGGGAAGGAGTTGAAATGGAATTCATGAATTTTTGCTGTTCTCAAAAGATAAGTAGGTGTATTGTCATTTATTGGGAAGAAGAAGCTATCAACCTATTCTTCTGGCGCAGTGTAAATGCAGTACATTTATAATTTAGTCGTTTTTCTGGCATCCCTCGTCTTTCCTTCAAATCTTACAGTAAGCCTGTTTCTTTTCTTGTAATCGTCTTTTTTATTGCAAGATATTTCATAAAAATTACGCTGATTCAAAGCAAGAGACATTTTAATATCATATATCCGTCATCTTTTTGTAGGGGAAAATGTGTTTTTGTGTCTCGTTTCGTTTGCAGTGAATGTGTACCACACACAAAACAAGCGACTGCCACACCACACCACACCAATCCAAACCCAAACTGCTCACATACATGACTTCATAATCATAATCATATGCATGAATGTGCATATTAAAAATTTCTACTTTGAATCTTTTTCTCACACAAAAAAAACCTCCACATTTTGTATTTCTCTTCTTGTTTCAATAAAAGACAGAGAGCGCGTGCAACAGCTGGTGCTTAAGTCGTCGTCTTTTTCTTTTTATGAATCTATGTATATCTATCATCTTGATATTCTTTTTTCGGAGTCGGTAAAAAAGATTGTCATAAGCAAAAGTTTTTTTGTAAGAAAATGTTCCAATGTGCTCTCTTTCTCTGTGTCTCTGTGCCTTGATGACGAAATGCATGGTGGGGTTGGTTGATGATACAAATGTGGAAAACAGAAAGATAGCGATGATGAAGAAAAAAGGTGCTTTATTCCAAAAATAAAAGGAAGAGACACACACAAGTTTATGAAAAAATAAGTACATACGATACGATACAATTCAACTTGTTTTTATACTTCCTTGTCGTAAGTCATGCTCATAATTTTCATATTTTCTTGGCAAATATGCTCCAATGACTGGGAAACGACAAATGTTGATAAAAATGTGCAGCGTTGTACATGCATCAGAACCAAACCGGAAGGGAGCTTGGCTCTCGCACAATTCCTGAAGTTGTTAAAATGGACAGTGGAATGTGAATTTGAGGAAAAGGTGAAATTATGGAATGCTAGCTCTTGTAATGAATCAATCAAAAATGCACGGATGCGGATGGATGGGAAGCCGATTAAATCTAAAAATTCTTGAAAATTGAGATGCTTTTTTCTTTGGTCACAAATTGTTAAATGTAATTCTCTTCCTTTTACGAGTCTTTGCCTTGTGGCCCATATTTGTCATCAGGTTCCCTAATTCATTTTGTGGAAAGATGAGTTTAATGTAGGTTGAAAAAAAACTGAGGTTGTAGTTGTGTTACGGAAATATGGAGGCTTCCAAGTACGGATAGTTTCGATGCAAGCAAGATATCTCTTTTTAGTGCCCTTATATGACTGGCTCAATGAGTGAGTTGACGTTGACTGCACTAAAAATTGAATGCTGCTCCAGATCGTGTTTTTGTGGATGGATATGCACACAGTTACATAATATATGTGATCTTTAAGGATTCCCCTTTTGTTGTCATTCATAAGGTATGGTAAAAACAGAGAATGAATTGACTTGGCTTGACATGCCCTTTTTATTCTTTGAAAGCAACAGTAAAAGTTCATTCATCCGCAGTCGGTTAAAAAGTTATTGAACATTTTGGTTTTATTTATGAAGGTGGAAACCGGCGACAAGTCATGTTCGCATAAGAATTCACAACAAAACGGGACAAGAAGCGGGACATAAAAACCCAAAGTTATTATTTTGCAGACAAGAAAAGCTGAGCGAGAAACAATGAAAAGATGAGCTTTTAATGTAAGCATCTCTTCTTCAGCACCCTACACCACACACAAACGCACGCCCCACGTTATTCCACATTCATTTTTTATAGTTCCATAAGACATACTTACTTTGTTATGTTCCTACATTGGTCTCTGTACCACATGTGTGTAAATAGCAGTACAAACTAAGTAGTGGTAGAACGGTCCTTTTAAAACTGTATATTTTTTGTGGTCGACGTTTTTAAAACGGTGACAACAATTTATGACAAGAAGGCATTGGAGTAAATGGGTAAATATAACGAAATGGAGCAAGTATCTCCTTAAAAAATTCAACTAAAGCAATGCCGTGCAAACCCCAATTCATGTTCATGTCGTCTTCTCTTTGCCTTTACAACTCTGGGAAAATGATATTTTGCGTTTTGTTTCTGTTCAATCCACACACATATTCTTTAACTACTTCTGCTGACTGCTGCTCATCTCCCCCTACATTTTAGAAGAGTAATAGATGAGTGATGATACATGCATAGCAGCTGTCATCCCAATTTTATATGTGATTTCGAAAGAAAGGAATGTTGCACATTTTAAATTCAAAAGTTTTTGTTTATGAATCCCATTGATTTGCGGAGGGGAATCTAGTCTGGAGAATAAATATTGTCATTCGTCATCAACTTAATATTTTTTCTAGTTGTCGATTTTCATTCATGAAACGGAATAATGAGGGTATAACATTTAAAGAAATTACTACATTCTTTTTCTGTTCGTGTTCGGCTCACGTCGCTTTTTTACATTTGCTAATTAATGAGTGTGGGCATGATTATTTTAAGAAAGAGACTGGAGTAATGGAGTACAAGGCACACTTCCGCTCGCCTCCTCCTACAAGTCAACTCATGTTATATTCTTTTATGGAATGGAGACGAGATTTAGGTTGTGGTGGATAGGAAGCATTAAAAATGAATAATATTGTAACCGTGTGTTTTTAAAGTAGAGCATGCACAACATGAAGTAGATGGGAGTTGAAGAAGAACAATTTATAGGATTTTTTTAAATGGCTCCACTTCTTCTCCTTCAAAGACAATGAAATAGTTGCTTCCATAAAGAGAAATAATGATGATTGCTTGACTTGGAGTTGTTGAATGCATTGCAATGCAACAGACCGACGACCCCTCGTGAAGAATGTGTGCGTGCGTTATGTTATGTTTGTCTCTTTGCATTTTACTAGATATCCTATAACAATTTTTTATAATGTCGGGCACTTTATCCCCATGTTTTTGATGATGATACGGGGAATTCTAACCCTTCTTCTTGAAAAAATGTGTGTGTGGGTATCCGATTCAATATCCCAACTGAAGCACATTCCTCACGCATCTTTTGGAGAAAAACACAGCTTGTGTTGCGGGTGCGGGTTTGCTCCCACATATTTATTGTCGGGTTTCCCTTTCTTTTCACTTCACTCCTTCTGTTGTGATGATGTGATTCGGCTGTTGTGGTGAAATAAAAAAGTGGATGCTCATTTAGAGCACATTACTCAACAATACAACGGTATGAAATATGATAGACGAAATCATATTAACATGTGCACATAATATATGCTATTGTATATATGTTAGCATGTACAAACTAATGTATGAAATATGGGTAAAATTCAATACATGACTACTGTACAAGAATTTTAGAACAAATATAAGGCATAAATATTGTATAATATATAGGTTGTAAATGAAGATAAGATCTTTGATAATCTCAATGAGAATCAGATACTTCAAACACGATTTTCGTAGCTGAGAAATAAAGTAATGCAAAGTAATACAGCATATGTTCGTTACATTCAAGGTGATGATATGTGTTGTACTTTTGTTCTGTTTTCAACGTCACTACATACTTTGTAGCAAAGGTCAAACGAAAGTAACGACTAGCTAACTTTATTATTACGATTACAAGTAAAACATCGTAAGGAAATGGGCAGTGAGGAAGTTTTAAAATCCATGTCTTACACTGAAACTACCCTCCACTCACTTGTCTACAGGAAGCAAAATATTTTTTAAACAAGGATGGAAACCATTAAGAGTTTGTATCGTTCTTTCATTTTTCCAAAAAGGTGTTAAGGCTTTTTAAGCAATTATCATGCACATTACGGTTCCCTATTTTCAACAATAATTATTCCCACTTTTCATACCAGAAAGCAGTGCCAACGTTTTTTAAAAAACCAAGAGGGAAAGTTCATTTCTATGGATAGGGAGTAAAAATGCAACTCTATTATTTTGTTGACTATTCTTTAAACATTTGAAAGTCATTTTTGGTTTCAAACTTAATATTGTGGAATCTGAAATGAATGGAACATTTAGTTTTGAATGGGAGTTCTCTCCTTTTTAATTTCTATTGCTTCCTCCCATCATAAAGCTGGGGATGACATTTTAATGAGTCAAAGTTACAGTGTGGCATTCTGTTTTTTGGAAGTTGGGGTTACGTTCATTTCTTTAGATATTAAAAGAACGAGTTTTTAATAATGTTTTCCAGTTCCTGTCGTTTGCATGCGTGAAATATGTGGCTACTTTGTTCTAAAAGTTTCAATCGCGCTGAATGGAATACATATGTAAGTCGGATTTTGTTTGTGGATTACATTAAATGGAGTTTGTGACATGACAAAACGCAACATAATATGTACATACATATCATACATAATTTGTAAGTTTTGCGTGATGAGAAATTGAAATTGTTAAGGTGTGAATGAAACCTACATACGTAAATTATGCACATGAGATGCGAACTTTTATAGTAGACTATAATCCACTAGACGCTCCTTCATTTTCCCTATTTGGCGATGAGATTTTGGTGAAATATCTTTTCTAACATTTGATGATTTCGATGTTGAAGTTGATGATAGTGGTCTGGTTGTATTGGGTTGACTCACTGACTGACTTGACTAGTTTTGTGTGTGAATTGGAAATTTTCCTTTTGCTAATTACTCTTGCGTCAAAACAAACACAAACTCATTTCCCCTTTTCTCCACCACTCCTTTTCTAAATGATGATGATGAAGAGGAAGAAGATGAAGCAGAGAAAGAAAAATAGTATACACACTTCCTTCATGGGGAAGAGAGCGAGAGAGAAGAGAGGAAAATTTACATCACTTGACTTTAGACTTGTCAAAGTAAAGTGTGCTCTTCAGGTTTTACTCCTACTTGATAATCATCCTCATTGCTTGTGTTGTGTATCTTTGTAGTTTGTTGTGTTGTTCTACAACAGTTTGTTGTTTTTAATTCCGTGATGGGCTATGATGATGATATGATATAGTACCAAATGATAGAGCTCATGCTCAAGAACATCACTTTCTCTTTCTACCTTGTACACAAAGTTTAGTAATCAATATCGTGTCTTCTCTTGTTTGCTTTTTGTTCTAATCATTTCACCATCCTGTTTCCCTCCTTCATCTTCCTCTCTCTCAAAATCCTTACTTTCTCCCCAGTTTTCACCACCACACCACTTCCATAGTAGTTCCTACTGCTTCGGAGAATCTCCCTTAAACCCAAATATAATTACAAAACGAGAGATACAGTCTCCTTCACACACCTTTCCAAATTTTCTTCTCTTGATGCTGATGATTGATGAAGATGATTAACACAAACAACAAGTTTTTAGAATTGAAGATGATGATGATGAGCTCCTTCGCCTTCTTCTCTTGATTATTATTTGCGCTCATTAACACACAAACTTTGTTGCAGATGAAAATGAAAATTTTACTTGTCTACAGTTATTTTTATTTACTTTCCCCCTAATATGTCTGTTTCCTTTGTAAATCAGGAGTTTGTTTCTTTTTCATCAAGGAAATTTGTATTTCTTAAAAAGTTATTTGGTATTCTCTCCAGACCTGGCGTGATTAGGTTTTTAAGAACGCTTCCATGGAATAGAAGGATGAGAAATATTGAACAACAAAGCAGTTAACCTAATTTAACCCGTGCGCTGTTCCAAAATCCAGTGTTGATTTGGTTTAATGCATACAAATATACCTCAAATTTGTCGAGTTCACGCATGCATTACATTGCATTCTTCCCATGAACTGCTTTGCCTATTATTCAAAAATCCCTTTATAAATTCACAGCAGGAGGGAGATTTTCACAGTTTAGCTGAGAGTGGTAACAAGACAACAAGTGTGAGCTCCTATGGCTCTCTGGAAACAAAATCCATTCAATATGATTTGATGTGCAATCATATCATCCTATTATTTTCATTTCTGGGTCATTCAATCATATTCACAAATCTGTGTAAGAAGCAAAATAGGGAGAGAAGTACAGAGGGGAGTATGTACAATGTAAGCCTATTTCGAAATCATTTATCATTTCAATTTACATGATCATGCATATTATCATACGGCTTAGGGAAGGGGTTAAGTAAAATGCTGGGTATTGTTGTAGTTTACACTGTGGAAATTGAAAAAGGGGCGACTGAAACGTGTGAAAACCCCACTGATTTTCCACCAAGTTAACCCGTATTTTGAGAAGTGAATTTGGTTGTAAATGTGTTAATATGGAGCAGGTTTACTTGCGTTTATTTTCCTCTGAAATTCTCATTGTGAGGTGACCTTATGCTCTGAACCAGGGTAAAAAGTCAGAAACTTGCATAATATGCGGATTGTCTTAATTTTACATGGTTTTTAGCCTCTGGTCTCGGCTACCTAATGCTATGGTAATATATGGTAATGAAATAGAAAGTACATTTTAAGCTTGAGAGAACTCAATAATTGTCAGTTTGACTTGGTTAAACATTCCCTAGTTGGTGTACGCAAGTGTGCCTTAAACACGCACTGTTCGGTGTATCAAGTGGATCATCAAATCATCATACTAATATTTATCCATTTGTACTGATGCACTTTTTTCACCTTATTGCTTCGCACTCCTGCAGCATTATACACTACCTTATTTTCTAAACACGGCAACATAGCAACACCATATTACTTCTAATGTAAACATATGCTCAAGTACTCTGAATTTAGAAGAACGTATGTATACTTCATCAAAAATCACCCTTTCCTTTCTTTTCCCCAAACCATCATCTATGTTTCCCCCTCATATCTACTTTATTTGTTGTGTCCCCTTTCCCGGATTTTCCAAGTACTGGAAGTGTATTTTAGTCAGGAAAGCACTTGTCTCGAAAACTGTTCCCTTTCAAATTATATATTTTTGCTTGTAAACAAACAGCGGGTAGCTCTTGTTATGCATTTGCCTGTGAGTAACATGTCACTGACTGGATTGATGTTGATAATAATTTTGAAAGTGTGCATATATTTTAGATTTTACGTTTCTGTTTTGAAAACTTTTCGTTTGATACTGCCCCACCTTTTCTTTGTTGCGGCTTCATTATTTGTTTAGAGGACTTGATTTTTATCCCTTGTAAAACGTACCACTCCCCCCACAGCCCCACCACGAAGTATTTGATGGTATTCCATTGGAAGAAGTTGTACTCAAATTTGCCAAATGAAAATAGACAAGTGAAATGAGTAGACAGAGCTCCTCTTTTATTTTATGACGGAAGAAAAGAAACCGTGTAAAAAACTAACTACACTCCACGTCTGTATGAATGAGTTGATGTTGAAAAAGAATATGATAGGTGGTAGTAGTAATTCTACTACTGTGCCAATGTGGTGCCTATCTTCATGTTCCAACATTCCATCCATCATTTCCCGTTTCGCATTATTATTATTACTATTATTATTATTGCTGTTCAGTTATTAGGTTCCACCGAATTTACAGAGAAGGAAATCGTCTCGTCTTCTGTCTTGAGAACATGTATCTCTCCTCAATAATAATTCTTTTTGAACAAGAAGAGAAACAAGATGGATAAAAGAAGTGTGTTGCTTTGTAAATGTAGCATGCAAAATGCATCCTTTTCTGTCTGTCTTGCTCACTCTGGAAAAGAAGAAAGACAGGACAGCTGTACATACATATGTTTTTACATCTTTTTACTGTGTATGTGTGAAAAAATCATAAAGAAGATGATGATCATCATCATCAAGATCACGATGATGATCGTCTATAATCTAGTTTTGAGAACTGTTCTGTGAATGTGCTGCTCAAAAGAACAAGAACAGAAGCTGCACACATACAAAGTATACGTGGCTAGGTTTCTTTTTGGCATTTTCGCGTTTTCCTTAATACAAGAAAAACGATGATGATTAGTATGTCTTTTTGGTTACATTTTCATGTTCCCTGTTCCGGTCATGCTTTCTGCTTTTTATAACTTTTAAAAGCTCTCTGCAACCTCCTCTTTTTTGTGTTTGGATCACCCACAAAAAGAATTTGCAGAACAAGTTAACTCAAGCTTGTAGAAAACCGATATCCATGTTTCTCTCCATCTCCATCATTCATATTATTCATACACAAAAAATGTGTATTTTCTTGGTCTCTCAAACTGTTTATCCCAGACTGAGAAACAAAAATTATATAAATCTATCTCAAAAATCTTTGGGAATCATGGCGACGTGGCAGAAAGGATTTTTTAAATGTTTTGAGCAACTCTACAAAATCAGGCCTTGTCTCTTCTTGTATAAGAGTGGCATGTTCAGAAAGGCGAATAATAAATGGTTTTTAGAAAAAGAATAAGAAAATAAAAGAAAGGAAACCAGTAGTAGTAAGGCACGGCGGCAGTGTAAGTGAAATCGAGATGGAAGTGGCAACTGCTAACTATTGACTGTCTTATCCTTAATAAAAAGTAGCAACTAGGCTTGTATTTATGTAGTGAACTGATCCCCAAAACATAATCTTCTTTTTTGCCATGTATTGATGCGCACAATTTATTAAAAGGAATTCCGAACGCAACGGTTGCTTGACTAGATATCTACACACTCAACTTTATCATACATATATGCATAGGTAAAGTAAATAGGATTCCCATCTTTACCTTTTTCCTATTTGTGTGAGTGTATGAAAGTCTAAATCAAATTTTGCTTGTTTTTTGTTTGATTGATTCGAAGCGTGTTTCAAAACAGAAGAGAGCGTTGAATTGAATTGTTGAAATGGGATTGGGAAAACGAACTCAATCGATTTCCTTACATCAACAATCACAATCCATCGTATTTAATGTAGCAGCAAGATGTTGCTGTAACTTTTCTGTGATTCCATTGTCGCATCGCAGCTCTTGTCTCATTTCCGGAATAGAAATCCATTTTATGCACACGTATGCATTTTTTGTCCTTGAGATGGGATTTTGACAATTTTGTAGTTTGTCTTTCAATCACCAAATAACCATTTTGCTCTCCACATTATGTGTAGGAATGTTAGGAGGAATCATTTTGTTTTGGAAAGATACATGCGTCACTCAATTTCTCGTCAATTTCTGCAAAGATTAGAGAAATAATGGGACAATACGAAGTTGCATGAATTGTCATGGAAAAAACCTGCTTTTGTGGCTATATCTCAACAACTCTCCATCTAAAATGTGCATTTGCGAGATGAGAGCTATAACATTTTAAGCGACGCTGTGAAAACTTGTGCTCTTCCCCAATTCAATCAAATTACGTGAGTGAAATGCAATTTAAGATTACCATAATTGAGGAATCCCTTGTTTCTCCCATGTGCTCCTGTGTTTCCCCAAAGGAAAATTGTTTGATGGGTTTGGGACTGCTTACTTTGCCTCTCTATCGGCATATTATTGTGTTTTATTTTTATGTGCCGCACTTCACAACACAATTTTCTAGATGTAGGTAGCAAGAAAAGCTGTTGGAAATATGCTGAATGATAAATAATATTATGTATATTTGTTGGCTCACGCAAGTTTTATTTGTATTCCTTTGATCTCTCTCCAAAGTGCACAGATTGAACCAACTTGTGTTGTAGATAGAGTTGAAGTATTTTTTTTGGTGAAGATGCGATTTTCTCTTGTGACAAGCAATCATTATGATGAGGGGAATTCGTCAGTATGACAATCTCATGACTGATCCCTCGTTTAAAACGTGAGCAAGAATATTCCCCCTTCTTAAATGCAATCATTTGGGATGTGATTGTGATTTTGATAATGATGACGATGATGTGATCTAATAAATAAATAGGGAGCTTACTGCTCCATTCTATTACGTTAAGCACGGCTCTCTATACATATATTATACCGACAGCATTTCATTTGCAAGCAGAAATAAAAATGCTACAGGGTGACGTGTTGATTTGATTTCTTTTTCTGATGACTCCTGAAAAATATGTGTACGTTTTCTAAAGGGCTATTGTCAATTGAGTTTTGATCACAATATTGTACTTCACTTTATTGCTAACCAAATGTGTGGGTAGCGGCTTTACCGTGGGTTGAAGTTGAATGTTCACCTTTCCAGCTCCAAGAAAAGAATTTGTATAAACGTGTAGAACTTTGTACTAGTTACCAACGTCATCCATTCCATTCACCTTTATAAAACCTATTAGGAAATAAGTAGGTGTCCCATTTCATACGGAGTTTTCACATTTCCACTTTTATTTTGTGCAACATCCTTTCTCTGGCCGATTCTCTGGAAAATCCTTTACTTTCCCATATTTCTGTAGTGCACACACATACTCACATCCTTCCTAGTTGCTCACCGAAGCATCGAGAGAAGATCAGCTCATGTCCTAATCAATCACTTTAAGACACATTGAATTCTCCACTAATTCCCTTAAAAACTCCAGAAAGAGAAAGAGCACACGCATCCCTTGTTTCAGCTTCCTCTCTCGCAATTTCCCTGTGTCGCCTGTTTTGAAGTAACGTGCTATAGGATTGCATTCATGTTGCTGTTCTTGTCCTGACTAGTTTTTTGTTCCATCTCCGGATTTTCTCTCCATTATCTATCTTGTACTTGTCTAATCACATGTAATCCCTCATCATTATCATTTAGGATATAATCAGGCAGCTGGATATAATCCCGGCGTCCTCTTACACACTCTTCGTCTCTTCATCATTATTAAATAATCCTTCATTTCATTTCCCTTCCCATCTCCTTGGACAACATTATCAGCTAATTTGTTCTACTTGGAAATGGAGTACACTTATAAAAAGGAAGGAACAGGCGCATCTTCCTATATCAAGAAACCAATAAGTATATGTACATTTGCTCCACATATTCGCATGTTTTCTTCCATCCTTCGTATCATATCCCACCACCTCTTTTCTCTTTTCCTTGAAATATTAAAGTGGGCGTATTCAAAGCCATACGTTAGTAATATGAGATGACAACTGAAAGAGAATCTCAGTATTTTAGACCCTTTTGTTTCCTTCCCGCAACAAGGAAAAGTTGCATTATTTTTTTTTACCACAAAGGGGAAATACATGTATTACGCACAAACGTACATATTTTATTTATGAATGAGCACAAAGCACAGAAATGCTTCGTTTGCATTTCTACTTGTAACAAACTGCAAGGAAAGTATTGTAGACTGTGGTGCTTTTGTGCAAGTAAGCATGTGAAAAAAGAGAGTGGAAAAACTGTCAAGGGAAAAGTGCTGGCAGTTTGAGTGAGAGAGAGAGGAAATAAAGAAGTGAGATGTGAATAAGAATCGAATGTCACTTTTGAGTGAATCTATTTCCATCAAAAGTCACAAAAGAAATCGTCAAGGGACTCACCAATAACACTGATCCTAAAATTATTACCGTCATGATCATCATCATCATTGCTATCATCCCCCAGTTTTTTTCGGTCTCTATCTGCTCCCGTCATCATTACCGTCAGCATCATTCTTTTCTTGAGAGGTTGCTCTTTTTTTACCATTATTTTCACTTCGTCTTATAGCGACTCTGCTCCCTTTCACTGTTCTCTTGTCAACTTTTCAACATGACATAATAGGCTCGTCAACTCCAAGAAAAAGTTTTTACTTGGCGGTGTGTTGATGCCGCACAACTCAGTAGTTTTGTTTCTTCCCGTGTGTTTCAAACGTCAAATAATTTCTTGAGCTGGGAACATCATCTGCATCTGCAATAGTAGTTCTAGTGCATTTGCATGTAGAGCGGCAACAACATTTTGACGTGGTGTGCTTGTGCTACTTTTTTATTAGTTTGACACGTTGAAAGACAAGTGGCGAAAGTAACAACGGAATTACTTTTGTACACGGAGATTTGTCATCGTTGTCATTTTTGTTTTGTCATTCTGGTGGGGGATATGTAGGATTACAAGTTTTGTCGTAAAAATATCTGTCACTTTGTTCCACTATAAAACCAAAGCGTTGAAGTCGTCGTAGTTTTAATGCTGCTAGTACAGCTATAAAGACCAGCATAGTAGAGACATCAGTAGGCCTCTAAGGGAAGTGAGAAACCCACTACGGCATCCTTTTTATCCAGGTAAATGTGTTTGTACTGGATGTTCTCGATTCTTCCCCTAGGTGAAGCATCTGCCATCAACACAAATTTTAGAGTGGAAGCGCATTAAAACCGGCCGAGTAAGTCAGTTGGCTGGTTGTATGTGTAAATGCATGCATCCTTAGTGAAATTGAGGGGTATACTCGGAAAAGCTTGTGTTTCACGTTCCCCCGTCTACGATATAACAATGAAAATCCCTTTATTAGAATGTATCATTCCTTCATACGCAATAAATTACATAGAATGTCAACGATGTTGATGATGCTAAGTAATTTCTTGATGTTATAACTCCGTGACGACCTGAACTGTCAGGGAAGTAATGCGGAAAGTTAAGTGTGAAAGAGTTCCGTCAGCAGATTGACGTCTCTCCTTTATATGGATGTTTTGTACTTTTATGCTTGCTTTTCTTGCGTTCCATCTTGAAAACAGTGGAGGAAATGTTAGTTGTTCCAACACGATGATTACATCTGCAGATGAATGTATACATACGTATAATATGTGTATAAATGTTCAAAACTTTGAAATTTTTGTGTGTACGTTGTGTGTGCGTTGACATGTGAAGGTGTGAGGTTGTGTCAGATAATTTCAAACTATTCACTTGCGGCACTTGCCTTCAAGAAAATGGAGATAAAAGAGAGTTTTAAAAGAAAATATTGTGTGCATGCATAATATTTCGTTTCCGTCAAGTGGGAAATCCCCGTTTAGAATTCCTTCCGCTCACTCATTCAAACAATGCCGACAATTTTCTGTGAAACTCTTGTTCTTTCCCGGAGAGCTCTGTTTACCAGCCTCTACCTCACAAATACAAAAATGTGGAAACCAAAAACTTACCCGCAACAAAGCGAAACGAAGCAAATTGCTGATCTTTATTTTGTGTAAAACTAAAGAAATATTTGAATATTTCAAAAAAGGGGTAGAACATACTATTGTGCCCTTGTGGTGACACAACTATCATCATCATCATCTATCGTTGGCATGTAAAATTTGACATTTTCCACTTCTTATCTTTAACCATTCTCGGAGCAGCTCAGGAGTGGCATATTGTCATGAGATAACATATTTTGATGACACCAAACTAAACCGTCATTTTAAGTTAAGGCATTATGTATTATACGGTTGGTTTGGTACATTTACTGACTTCATGTCTACATCAGCGAAACTGTTCCAGTTCCGATAAGACTCATATTTCCATTTTTTGACGCATACAGGAAATGAAGCACGATGCAAATTTACCTATTGATTTTGATAACTCCCTTGCGGATTTATAGACCTATTGAGTCATCAAATAATATAAATTTCAGATGCCACACGAATATCTGTAATAAGCAGACTATTGAATTCACTATTCAGACTATTCAGGGACTATTGAATTTAAGGACTATTGGAGTCACATTTAAAGCTACATTGAAGCTTAGGTAGAGCTAGAACCAATAGAACTTGATAATGTCACCTTCGATTTCTCTCTGGGTTCCGAGTTTCTTCTTGGAAGACAACCATGTGTATATTTCGGTTCACTGGTTGTGAGCAAATCCGTAGTTTTGTTTCTCCTTTGATTACTATAATCACTAGTGAAATTCTGGTTTGTTTCCTTTTACTAATTTTCCCTTCTGTCCCTATCAAACAAATGGCATTCTCGTGAGATTCTACAAAGTAATGGGGCAACGAACCCACACAAAATGAGAAAGGCAGGAGCTGCTTTCTTCCTTTTCTTTCTTTTGTCAATCCGTTCCATTCTTTCTTGTAGTCCGGTTCCCCAGAGACGTTTAATGGAATGACCTTTTTGTGTAAGTTCTCCTGATAATGCTTCATGATGACAAGTTGTATTTGGACTTAATTCCTTTTTGTTCAAACACTCACTACTCTACTTTTCTGTTTGGTTGGCTGACTTTTGGATGCTGAGTTGAGGTGAAATTTGGTGAGCATTATGTCCTCAGCTATCCTCCTTGGAAAACAATAAATTAATCTTTTTAGAAGGTTCCAAAGAAGCAACCCGAATGGTACGCATTTTACTCCACGTCCACGTCATTCCTACAAAAAGAATTTGTCTTACAACTGTAACTGTTCACTTTGTCTTGTTAGCCAGCGTGCTAACTCATTCATTCATAATACACCAACAAATTTTTGCTGATGAATGGCTTTTGTTCTTTTGAAAACAAGCAAAGGAAAGATCATCATTGTCAAGTCAATTGGGACGGTTGACAAATTTCCCGTCAAATCACACTGATTGTTAAGAGAGCAATGAATTTTTCCCGGCTCCCATTTCTCTTATCGCCAGTTAGTTTACGCCTTTTCAAAAGGTGACAAAACTCCATTTAGTTCGGGTGAAACAGAAGAAATGTGCTTGGGGAGAGACTAGACACGGAAACAAGATAAATATGGTGGCTGTAAGTGAAGCATGAAAGTATCAAGATCAAGAAAAGAACGAAAATAAAATGAAAAGTTCAAAAACCAGAGACAGATGAAATGAAGTGCAAGGAAATATACGGAGCTTGTTTCCCATTGCCATGCGTGCGTGTCTCCTCTGAATGACAAATGAAAACAAAGAGAAGGAAGTTAAGCTATCCTTCTCTCCACGTACCACTTTGTTTTTGCCCATTGAGACGAGTGAGAGAGAGAGATGTTGATTTTGACTTTTTCGACTCTGCTCTGTCTTGATTTTTCTTTTGAAAAAGAGATTTATTGCAGTTGTTTCTTTTCAAAATCACTCCTTGTTTAGCAACATTGTAAGCAAGATTTGACTGAAGAGAAGCTGCTACTGATGTAATTGTGATGATGGTCTTGCCTTTCTTAGCAGTAGTATACAACAATGTATTGTCATCTTGTCACTTCTGCCGAGCATCCTCCTCCTGTTTTTTTCTATTCAGGAAGACAAATTGGTCTCTCAAATTTCCTCTTTTGAAGAACGCCCAAGGGCATATTTTTTAAGGAAAGGTAATCAAGTCGTTATAAGTATGATTTGTAATAATTTTTGGAAAAATACTGTTGATAGAGACGATGAAGATGCCAAAGGCCACACATATGTTCACCCATAAATACCTCACAGCGTTAAGTGTAAACTTGGAAATTTGTTGGGAAAATGTTGATATTATGTATGTATCACGCCAAGTCACTTGCTTTGCTCTTTTGAACAACCCGTATTTCTAAAATAATTTATTTCGAAACATTAAAAAGCACGGAACTTCATATTTGCAGTGTAATATATAGCCTTCAGATTTTTCACGCTTGATCACATGAATCTTTATGATGATACGGGTAGAGGCTTTTGGTGTGCGAAAATATCACAGCATTTTACAACAAGACAATCAAACCAACAAACCGGATGTGGGGATATAGCACAAGTACAGAATAAGGTGGTTGGCCTACCCAACACTGGTTTCGTATTTACCTAAGCCTAAACGACAGAAAAGTCTTGGAACACATAAAGCTTTTTATTTTCCTAATCTTTCACAGCCTATCCACTCCATACGCAATAAATCACTTCGGATATTTATATTTTCTTTTCTTGATTCATGAACAAGAATCGGTGCAAAAAAATATATATTATGCGAGCTTGAGCTCTGTACACATTTTTTACCTAGTTCTTCGTGTGTCTACAATTTTAAATCTGCTCCGGTGGTAAACCCATTTCGTTGCTATCCACTCGCCTAGTTTCCGTTTTTCGAAAAATAAATGCGGGTGAAGAAGATATCTATAGAAATCCGCGTCATCTTTTCGGACGAATTTATGGACTTTTTTCTGAAAACAACAAGTCGAGTTTACCTTCACATCATATTATGGGGATCTAGAGATTGTTCACAATAAAAATACTGCAGAATAACTATAACGTTGATGGCCATACTAATGCTGTATGAGTTTGGTTGCGTATCCACTGGATTATAATGATGACATGCGGTAGGCAATAATTTTTAGCTTCATCTCAACCCAAGGCTTAAGTTTATCTCTGGCAGGGATGAAAGGTGCATTGGATGATGATGGTGAAAATGATAAGTTTATATCTATTTTTGAAATTGGAGATGAACCTCAGTGATACATATTTTCCACCTCTAATATTATTATCACAATGCTCCGTTTTTGCAATGCCAAGCACAAACCTCCTTTCTCCCTTCCGATCCTCTCCATTTCCTTTTGCATTGTGTTGAGTGCTGAACCACAAATCATTTGAAGTAAGCAGCTAATATAACCAATATACGATATAGTCACGTAATTTCTAAATCTAATCACAGTATACTACTACTTGCTCTCTACGTTTTCTGTAAAACTTAAAAATGTTGACAACGCAAAGGAACGGAAGGCGACATTACGTTTGTTCCTCCTTCTTTCGGGCTTTGAAAAGCAGAAGCTTTATTTTTTAAATGATATTTTTAAATTTATGAAGACGACGATGAATGAATCTACATAAATCTTTGGTTTATGGATATAAGTGTGTAAAAAAATACCAAGGTGCTTATTTAACACACAAAAAACTTTGGTTCTTTGATGAAGTTCACTGCTCGGTTTAATATAAAGAGGCAAATGGCTTGGTGGAATGGAATATTATTCCGTTTGTAAGTTGGAAAATGAGAACAAAAATCCTTGCAGAAAGATTGTCTTTGCACATGAAACGACAGTAAGGAAGGGATAAAGGGATGAGGAGAGGTTTTTATGAAGTTTTGCAGCTGTACAATCCATTTCAAAAAAGGATGAAGAAAAGTCAGGTTTATTAGGAAAAACACCTTTCATATTATGCCAAAACCATTGCCTCACCGTTCCATAAAGCTTCCGTCCTCCTGCTTTTCTTATTTTGCATAATGCTCATAATATCATACAAAAACTCAAAATAACATCTTTTCACAAAGATTGTACGCAAGGATGCAAAAGTTTTTGTCAGTCTTTTCACTTTTTTCTCCTTCTCTCTGTCTTGATATGATCCTGACAGATGTAACGGATTTTTATTGGCTCCTCACCAAAACATGTAGATGGTTGGTGATGAAAAGAATGGGAAAAGGAGATTTTGTAGAAAATGTGAGTTTTCAAAATGTCATATTGCATGAGAATCCTGCTAAAGGCGAAACAAATGGGGCATTGCCTTGTTTTTCAGTTTCTTGCATAATATGAATGATATTTTTTGGGGAAAGGACCAGAAACACGTTGTTTACCTTTCTCATCCTCTTTGTTTTCTTATTCTGGGGAAGCAATTGTGTTGTATACCTGTCATCACCTCACATATACTCATTTTTATTATGGTTTATGCTGACACACGATCTATTTTCATTGTTGGAATTTTTCCTTGGCTCGCTTCCCTTTCATCATCTTAAAATGTAGAAAACCATGTTCCTCATATAAGAAGCACAAGATTATGACCATGTTTAAGAAGACATAAAACCCTTTCCGTTATCCTCATTCCTTTCAAAGATTTAGAATCCCAGTCAGCACACTCAGTCAGGAAGCGTTTACGTGCACATTTTCAGCTGCAGTTATGCTAGACTAGTATAGATAGATTACATATTCAAGATTTATCTGGTACAACGAACCGTTTTAAGAAACACCATGATTTTTATGACTTTTAGGGAGCCCGGAACAGAAGTGATCCCACGCTGGATTCTTTGGCTGCCCAGCACGCCCAACTTCAAGCTCTGCAACAACAATCACAAGCGGTTTTGCAGCACCAACATCATCATCAACAGCAGCTGGGTGCAGGGAGCCCTTCACAACATTCATGTCAACAGCAGCAACAATCACCATCCTCGGGAAATGCAGGAAACAATCAGTCTGGATCAGCGGGCCGCTGCAGCAGCGAATCAACGGGGTTCTGATATGTTTGCAAAGGTACAAATGAAAAAGATGAGATGAAAAGGAATATGAATTGACCTACATTAATGCATGCCATCAAATTAATATGTTCATCTGTTGCGAAATGGCAGATGGGCCAACTACCAATTTGGAGAAAATCATGGCAAATTATTTCCTAGAAAGTAATATCGGCCAGAGGTTGAGGTGGAATGTTAATTAATGCTGATTTCTTTCTCTGTATAATTGCAGCAGAACGGTTGTAAGCCCGGTATTCCATCTCCAATCCAACAGTTCATGGCAACAGCAAGCCGCAGCAGCAGCTGCTGCCGCTGCTGCAGCAATGGGACCCAACTTTGTTCTTTTCCCGTTTCTTGATCAGCTTCATCACGCATCTGCTGCGGCTGCTGCTGCTGGAGCATTTCACAACCCTCTCCAGTCGATGCAGCCTTTCATGCAGAAGAATAACGTATGATTACTCTTCATTACCAATATCATATCGTGATGATCTTTTATCCGAAATTCTTGTTTTGACCCACTTCTCGCTACACTCTTGAACCTGTTGCCCCATTTTTTTGCAATAAAAATTCGAATACGATTTATACAAGACGTGGTTTGCAATTTTACCGAATGGCCTAATTACAAAGGGTTAGCAATTAAGCGGGCTTCAAGCAGAAGAGCATATGCCATGTCTAACCTTACTTTGCTTTTATCATCCTACTTTTTCGTTTCCCTTTCTTTGCTTTAAATCCGTATTGTTGCTAAGAGAAGATTATTACTGTATCACTGCAGATGCTCTCACCGTTGCAATCTTGGCACGGACTGCCAATCATGCCGACATCGGCTCCAAGGGCACCACAGGCATCACCACCTGCTCCTCCAGAAGCGGATGGTCCTCTCA
Organism: Orchesella cincta; assembly: GCA_001718145.1. Lineage (NCBI taxonomy): Eukaryota > Metazoa > Arthropoda > Collembola > Entomobryomorpha > Orchesellidae > Orchesella > Orchesella cincta. The sequence goes on along the minus strand of LJIJ01000237.1, from coordinate 126,415 downwards.
ATCTTTCTAAACCTAAGGGTAGTCAAGGCAGTGGTGGATCTTCTGGAAGGAGTCCGGTAGTGACCAACCTGAACGGGAATGGTACAAGATCACCACCATGTCCTAGTCATGCTTCTATGGATGCTGCGAGGAATGTGCCACCTGGACTTGTGCTTCCACCAACATTCATGCCATTTGCTACGTTCCCTCTTTCATCTGGTAAGACATTAGAAAAGGATTATAGAACTCAACATTCCCTTTCAATCCTGACTTTTTTTGTTTGCCCTTGTGTCTCTTACCGAAAACGAAAAAAAAAACTTTTGTTCAACAAAATCATAATGTTTTGTATGGGATCATCAGAGCAAGACCAGTCAGTGGTGGCATGTGGACATGCATTCCACCACACGACCAAAATTTTTGCTACACTAGAAAAAAATATTTTAGGGAAAATGAGATGGTTACTGTCTTACAAGAAATAGATGCATGACATGACGACACACACGCAGCACAGCAACTGTACACTAATCTTGCTTTCCTAATCTCAGTTACTTATTGCATTGTTGGCTTTGTGTCTCTCTGCAGGTGGAGGAACAAAGGATCAATCCTTCGCATTTTCACCAACCCTACCACCAAGTTCACTCACACCAGGTAAATCCGGTCGCAGCGTCTTTCATCCACATGGCTCTATTTATGATGCCAATGGAAGCAGCCCAGAGGAAGATGGATCGCATGGAAGGGGCAAAGATGACGCTGACTATATTACGGCATGTCAACAGAGTAAGAATGAATGACAAAAGAAATCTCTAAGAAAGGAATCAAAGTTGCATGCACACTAGCAGCAATTCAGTATGAAATAACACTGTTAACTATTTGTTCTAGGTGCGAAAATCATTCGTCAACAAAAACGGGAGAGTGACAACAAGCCGCATATCAAACGTCCTATGAACGCTTTCATGGTTTGGGCAAAGGATGAGCGTCGCAAGATTTTAAAAGCTTGTCCTGACATGCATAATTCCAATATCTCCAAAATTTTAGGTAAATTTTTTAGTTTTGCCATATGTAAATGTAAATGCTATGAGTGATTAATTTCTTTGAAATGTATGATAATTGTATTTTTACATCTAACTAAAGGAGCCCGTTGGAAAGCAATGAGCAACAGTGAAAAGCAACCTTACTACGAGGAGCAGTCCCGACTTTCAAAACTTCACATGGAGAAGCATCCCGACTATCGCTACAGGCCCCGGCCCAAACGAACTTGCATAGTTGATGGAAAGAAAATGCGCATCTCTGAATATAAAGCGTTGATGAGACAGAGACGGCAGGAGATGAGACAAATATGGTGTCGTGAAGGTGGTCTCAATCCACCCACAGGTGCACCAGGTCTCGGAGACTTGTCTGATTTTGGACAGTTTCTCCAGGGCTCAGGTGATATGACACAAGGGGGTTTAAGGTATGTTTCCGATAGTGAATCAGATTTCAATAGATAGGACTGGATCCCTTCATTTACAAAACGCTAAATCCGTTTTTATTTCTTAAACTTAAACAGGGATGACACAACGAGTGAAACTAGTAGTGCAGATGGCAGTCTATTTAATGACTCTCTTCACATGCCGGATATGGATGCGTTGGATTCCAGAGCAGGATCATCATGAGCCAATTACTGTTATTACCAATTCTTGTCGTAGTTTAAATACTCCAGTTATTCAATCCAACAAAGTAAATAGGGAAAACGTGTACACTTTCAGACAAGTCTTAAAGCATAATTGTGTAAAAGTACACGTTCGTATTCCTTTCTTGAAGACTTGCTTTCTCTTGTCTTCATTTTGTAAGCTTTAAAGAACTAGATGTTATGTTAGGAATTAGGAAAGTAGATTAGTGTAATTGGTATTGACATGATTATTGATATTTGGCAACTTGTTTACTCACATGAAGCAAAGTAGGTACAACACAACACAACCTATCCATGTACATAAATCACATTCTGGAAGGACAGTTTTGAGTCTATCGAAGTAAGATTGCAAATAATAATACGTCTATTCTATCTTATAACTTTAAATACTGTATATTGTGCGATTTCACGCTGGCTGCAACTCTTATGATTATAAAATCACAGAATATTCGGATTTACAAGATAGATGCATGCCAAGATACTATACGATAAATAATGTATGTAAATGTGTAGCTCTACTCTTTGTTAGATGTTAGTTGTGAGAATTGTTTTTGTTGCTCATAATATTTGCCATCTCAACTGTTACCAAATATTATACTATATATCGCTAGCTAGAAAAGTCAATTTAGGTAGCTTTAGTATTTCATGAAGTGAGTAACCATTGCTTGCAATCAGTCAGTTTTGACTGTAAGAGTAAAGAATTGGTGTGTATTTTATCCCGGTTTTTGTAAATATGAATGAAACATAATTAGCATAATATTATTATAATATATTAATAAAATTAAACCCAAAGATGTTTAAATACGTGACGAAGTTTCCCATAATTAGCCAGTGCACTAGGTACTAGCGTGAATTGATTAGGTTAGGCCAGTTTTATGCATGAATATAAAGAAACAATCAAAGTCAATTTATAAATGAACCGACTTCTTTTTTCTGTGCTGTAATAATTAAGGATATTACTTAAAAATAGAGATTACTTAAACTGTAGAGAAATACAAACTAGCGTAATTTCTTAATGTAAGAAAATATTGTTGTAGATATTAATATTATGTATGTATGTAAGAAGTACGTATAAAATAAGGAACAACATATTCCATTGTTTTATTATAATGATAATTCATCATTTACTAGAAAAACTCCTGCAGGTAGCAATGTTTACAACTGCTACAACCGTTTTTGAATATACTTACGAATAGTTAATGTGAATATTTTACTTACTGTAACTATGTATGTTGGCGATTGGTTATAAATTCAATATTAAACGTATACATGCATTTTTGTTCTTAATTCATCAACCGAGCCTTTATTTAAATCATTTACTTTGGAAATACTTGCATTTTAAAAAGTTAACGTAAAACCGACAAGGTTTATTTGAGAAAGAAGCGATTAGTACAACCAACAACTAATTATAAACGTCGGTGACTCCTTCTCAAATTGGTGACGTGGAAGATGGAGATATGTTTGCCCAACTTTTGTTTACTTGTGGACACGAAGCTGCAATACGAACATCGAATTGCTCGACACCTCATCTTCGGCACCAACACGATAGTTTTGACCACGTGAAGATTTGACTTATCTTCATTATGATAAGTTTCCACATGAGACTTGAGATCAGGGGTCTTCACCTTGCATACATCACAAGATTTCTTTTGAACTTCTCTGGAGTTCGATGAAGGGGTGGGTTGAGCCTGATTCCACAAATAAAGAAGTAAAAAAATTACTTAAGTTGTAAAATACAAATTCCATAATGTTTAAATGTTCATAAAGCTACAAATACTTACGTTCACAACAAAAGAGAATGATGATGATGCAACCTGGGAAACATTTCCTTTTAACTTTGGTACGGGTTTGGACGTAGGGTTTCGAATCTCGTCAAAAGCTATTGATTGAGAACGCAACTTTTGTTGTATCCTGTTTGCCCATCCGTCATCGTCGAACAACTCTGTTTCCGATTCTTTAGGCTTAGGCGTTCTATATTTGTTCCACAATCCCGGATCCATTCTTTCAGCGATCTTTTTCGCGTCGCCAACTGTCAAAAGATAAATGTCAAACCACAATTTGATTAATGAAGTAGAACTTCATACATTTTGGAGTATTAGACCAACAGCTAAATCAATCCAGCATTAACATGTTTGAAACTAGGCACATTTCATATTTTAATCATCTGTCGATGGCAGATAGCATGCATCATAATTTTTAAAAATTTAAATTCCCCAAACTAATTTAGCTTAAGTGATTAGTACTTACGAGTATTCGCCGGTCCGACCTTCTTAATTGTTCCACTCCTCCAAAATCCAAACAAGTGATTGGACTTAGAATCCATTTCTTTCATTGAATAAATAATTCAATAGTTATCAACGACTCAGCTGGGAGATAATTGTAGATGACAAGATGACCAACTAAGTCAATTGGTCCCCGGTGTCCTTAAATTTAAAAGGACCTTTTACTAACGCGTGTACTAGACAAATCTTATTTCAAAGAAACTCAAATCTCCAAAAAATGAAACCAATCTACTAGTAAGATTAAAGTTTTTTTACTCTGATCAAAACCTACAGCCAAAGAAGAGCAGCTAATATCTTTTAGAAAACCAGAAACTCCGGCAACATCAAAACAAATCAACAACTAAAAGCATCATCGTCAATTGCTTTAGATTAGCTAAGAAAGCAACCAGAGCAATATTCTATCAATCTACTACACTATTAGTTTTTACTTAAACAGTTATTGAATCTCCGAAAAGCGTATCATTTCAATTTCTAAAGCAACTGTTTACACTGGAGTTTCTGTAACAAAACGATTCAATTGTCATCATAATACAGAACACATTCTCTCTCATAATCAGTGTCTTTTGCTTAGCACGAGTCAGAAAAAGTATAGTATGCCCAACTGCCAGCGAACCCGAAATACCGCTACCCTTTTTACTTTTCACGTGTGTAATTACACATGCATAGCATCTGTGTTCAATCAAGAACAAGAGGAGCAACAAAAATTATTGACTCTAACTGACTCTTCTTCGGCTTTGTGTATGAATTATCACTAATGCAATGCGTACACAATATGTACATTCCCTCTTTGTCGTGCAACAATAAAGCACTTTGACCAAAGTGTCTCCCATCAACAATCCGATGTTGCATGGTCCATTAAACCCTCTTCTGTTTTTATCAAGGGAGCGGTATAATAGAAAAAATTGGAGGATGAGGATGATGATCCTTTTATGCCCTTATCAACGTATTTTGTCTAAGGTGTTGCGTTACACAAGCAAGCGCCTACTACTTCACTTATGGACTTTTGGCTTGTGTCTATCTAAATGTATATGAGTGCCGATGCCGACAACTGGTTCATCTACATCAATATAATATAAATATTGGTTCATATTAGATTGTTATTAACTTACAGCTGCAGCTGGACACTTGGAATATAATAAAATTTAGAATGCACCCTCCGCTACACACCCTATCAGCTGTATAATTTTTTGGTTTGGCCTGCTGCTCCTTGACTATGCTGACTCAACCCTGGAATTGGGGATTTGTTCAATTTGCTGTGATGATGATGACAATTATACTGACTGATACAATGTCGATTAGCCTGATTCTCCCTTTGAATATTGTTTGCTGATTGTGGCCAACGTGAAAGTGCGGAAGAAAACAATGTGTACTTGAAAAAATGACGAAATATTAGTGACACGACAAATGATGCTCAACAATGATTTAAATTAGCAAATAGAATCTTAAGATATATATGGTCATGTCCGTTGTTTTGTATACTGCCATGTATACATCGTACATGTGAAAAAGATGAACTAGTAGAGTGTAGAAACATTTATGGGGCATTGTGATATCCAAGCTACATTCCAAGCAAACAAGTAGTAAGTGCAACTGTGTAAATTTATCTAAAATGTGTTAAGTTCGGTTGCGTAAAGTTAGCGGATTGAGAAACTATGTATTTACTTTCGACAAGTAACACACTTAATTCAGTCGTACGAAAAGCATATAATATGAATACGAATGGTAGCCAAGCCAGAGATAAAAGCGTTACAACGGAAATGCAGATCTTGAGTCAAGCAACACAACAACATTCAATGTGATGCATTCTGAACAATGAGTCATTTCATAACGCATCGCTCCCAAAGCTGACTAATAAAAGGTTTGAGTGTAAAACCGTTAAAAGGTATAAAATATGGGAAACCGATCCATGAATTATTTGAGATGAAAACGAAAGTATCTGGTGCTGGTAGTGGTGTGGTGTGATGTGGGCTTACAGCATCATGTACAATATGATGGTGATGCACCCATAAAAGTTTTTAGAAACAATTTATATCCGCCCATCAAAAAATTTATGATACAATAATGTACCCATTACATGTTTTGTTTTACGACATACGCAGCACATTATGACAATTGAAGGGACCTTTCGATTGTTAGAACTTTGTAATCCTAAGTCACACATTGTGTATGTAACACATGTGGTTTGGGGTATTTGGTTGGGTATTATCCTCATGAACATGATCTTTGTTCAACGACAATGAAAATGGATTATTAGCTTTTGGCTGGGAGGGTTGTAAAGTAGTAAAACAATGTTAAACTTTTTATTTTCTGAAATGTCATCATGACAAGGATGAGCAAGCATGTGACATGACATGTGAAACAACTGACAATGAGTGGATACTGAAGTAGCAACTGCTACTGATTTTAACTCAGATCATCTGGCATAATTTTTATTTTGACTGGAGACTGTAAACTATATTGCACACTAAAAACCCGGAACAACTCTTTATTTCATTCGTGTATCAAGTTTTCGTTATCTACGCTTTTAAGGGCGTTTGTCTGGCAATATTATATACATTGTTGACTATAAATTGCATAATTGATACACAGAACAATGCATTTACTACAAATACTTTCATTTTGATTTTCACAATGCTTTGTTTACCTCCTTTCCAAACTACACTGGTAATAGTACGTATGATACGTAAGTGATGCCAATGAATGAATGTTGTTTTACAACAAAAACAACATAGACAGGGAGGAATAATCAATGTCACTGTCAACTAGATACCAGACGCATAAGTGAGTATCATGCAATTTCTGGGAGGAAAAAAAACTTGCAACTCATGATAGCCAAAACGAGGTTTGTGTGAGGGCATTTGAATTTTGAGCAAATGGATATGTTTTGAATAATTGATGATTACCTATCTCACTCTCCAACCGATATGGATCTCATAATATCACACCGGAAGTTCGTGCATGAGAATGATTTGTTTCTCTGTTTAAAAGTGCAGAGTTCATGCACACACATGTCACACAGTCGGATTTTTTGGTTATGCAAGAACTCACATGCAATTGGGACGAATACTTAAGCCAATAGCATTTATCAGAATGTCCTGATCAATGGAAAACAAATTGGTTTTTTGGTTCCAGAGTCCAGGATTATATTACATGAGAAAATGAATTATTCACAGGGAATCCGGAATCATTTGTCATGTTCCTTTGTGATGGAGGAGTGACCCGTCATCAACAAGCAATAAAAGTATGTACGCTACATACCATACACACGAGCTACGCTTGTTCCGGGGAAGATGATTATGTTGTGGGACGGAGTGTGAGAACTTGTGAAATGAGAGGAGTATGAAAAAGTAATGATGGGAAGTTGTGCACCTTGCTTACCTTTGCAATAAATGAAAAACGGTTAAGCCTGTTAAGGTTAAAGGGTTTTTTTCTCATGGGCTGATCCTGATCTGATGATGAATTCTGTATTTGGGGGAGATTAGCTGAGAACGTGCATTTATTCATTCGTTCTTCCACTCTAAAAGTTTGCATTGTTGATGTGATAAATGCAAACTCATGCTCTATCACTCCTGACCAGCATAGTATGGCATTTTTATTGTTGCGGGGATGAAAAAGGGTTTATGGATTATGAGAAGGAGTTCGTTGCTCATTTTGCTATGCTGCTAGACGATGAGTAGAGTGGCGGTTTACATACAATTATTAATTATTGTTTACCATGCAGGATGATGATGACACTGGAACTCTGACAATATCCATCTTCTGCTTCTGCCTAAATTTATACTGAAATGAGGGAGCAATGGGAAAGGGAAATGGGAATGATATAAATGATTGTTTAATGACGATAACAAACAAAACTATTCAATGTAATACCTCCAACAAAAAAAGTGTTTGAGCTTGCATTTTAACGCATCATTTCCTTTTCTGAAAAGGGAGGACGAAGGATGAAATGAAACGGACAAAAAATCTGATGAGCTACTGAGAATCATAGGTTATATGATACATTTGAATTAGCATTGTATGATTTTAGTTTGTAATAAAAACTCGGAGGATATTTAAATGGAATGGATGGGATGCGAGGTCACGGTCGCATATCCACTTGTATTTTGCTTGCAATGAAAATGAAAGCGTGTGCTCAACTGCAAGTGACACCGGAAAGGAGGAAGATTTACAGGTTAGATCCTCATTTGTTTATTACATACTACTTCCGATTGCAAATAAATTCTGTTTTGTAACGAGAAGAGATTGCTCATGGCAAAATAATGGAAAGCGCATTAAACTATAATCATAATTTTAACGAGTTTTTTACGTTTGAAAAGAAAGCAACAATGAATAAGTTGTGTATTGATTTAATAAACTGATACATATCATTTATTCATTGTCAGTGAAACTCAAAATTACACTTTTCATGAAAATATTTGGACGAAAATGAAAATGACATGACATAAGATTTAATCAATATCTACTACATCGTTGAAGGTAGGTGGGGCTTGGCGGAACCTGCAACAATTCAAAAGTTAACCAATTTTCAATAACCAAAAGATGCTGGAAGTGTTAATTTAAAGATAGCTATAAAGAAAACAACTTACTCAGTAGGTATCCATTGGCGATCCATATTCCCACCAAGTCCAATGTGCATAGGATCAATACTGATTTGCACAGTCCAATGATTCATTTTCCGGTACCAGATCCCTACCTGGCCTGCACCGACAACTTGAAGCGCGTTACTGAGTTCTGACTCTTCAACTTCTGACTTTTCTTCTTTAAACACCTTCCTGCTTCCAGCGTCGACCCTGTATGCATTTAAAAATAACTTAGTTAGTTTTTGCATGTCCATGAGTTGAAGAAAGTGAAGGAATAATTAAAAACTGCCGTAAAATCATCTTACATGGCGCACCATACTGGTTTCCCAGTGGCTTCGATGTTGACTTCACTCTTCTTCACAAAGATCTTATATTTCCTGGAACCGTTGGGACTGATGTAAGCTTTCCCAACCTCCCATCCCCATTCTTGACCATACCCTACTGTTCCCATCCCAATAGCTTCTTTATTCGCCTCAGCCATTGTAGGAATCTACAGAAATAATTATTGCACCATTAAAGATCCTTCATATTCATTTGACATCATCAGCCCTTTCATTCATAAAACATCTTAAACTGAAAGGCAGAACACATAATATAACAGCTGGAAAAGCAAACAAACCAAAAGCGAGTATGACCAGCCAACAATTAACTGCTTGGTAGTTTTAACTTTAACAAACTAAGAAAATGTTGCCAACTTGACGACTTCTGTGAAAACATGCGAGCTGCAGCATTAAAAGCTTACTCCGGTGTTACTGATCATGCCAACGGAGACAAAAACAGAGGAATACGAAGGTGCTCAGATTACCTTATTAATTAACTAGAACCTGAAAGATTATGACAACAATAGTATAAATCAATTGTCACTTACTTGCTTTACAGCCCAGTTATTTCAACGAGATTACTTTTCTCCAGTTTTTAATTGTCAGAAATCTCAACACTTGTCGCAACTAATATCAAGAAAAGCCCAGTTCCACAGTGGATTTTTCACGCTTCAGCCGAGAGTATATTCTCTTGCTTTCTTATGCAAGTGCAGTGTGCATTCCTTTCCGCCTCACCTACCCGTTCCCTTTTGCTGACTGGATCTGGGTTCGGGGTAAAAGGACTCCTTTGTTTTAGGTATACAAATTAGCATAATTAGATGACGCTATGATAGCCAAAGGAGAGAATGCAGTGGGATTGCTATCCTTTTCATGTGCATGTGACATGCATATTCAATCATTTTTCTTACATGATATTATTGAATTGATTTGTAATACCAATTACCTTGATAAATTTCGCAATGCTTATTAAACTGTGCTTAATTGTGTGGGAGGATGGATAGAGAAACTATTCAAATGTAAAAACGAGATTTATTCGATCGGATTTACATTCATATAGATTCCGGATTGGTTTAGAAAACATAATATTGTGTAGGGTTGGGTCCATTTTGATGGGGTTTTAAAAATATGATGATCAGAAGGTACAAATGAGTGCCCATTTCATATACGACTGCCACTTGCTACTTGTATCTGAATGAAAATTGTTTTTTAGCTGCCGTTACTTTTCCTGTTTTTCACCTTCGTATTCTGAAACAATCATCCAGGTGATATGGGTACAATTGCTGGATAATTTACACCTGGAATACCACCCAAAAATATGTGCGTATGCATTTGATTGCTGCGGATATACATGATTCACAACGGGTCATCGCTGTTGTAATTTGACTCTCCATGTGCATAATACACACATATTTAACGTCGAGTTGCATAACAAACTTGCTACCAAAGTTATCGACTCGCTTGTGCCTAACTTCCTTATTTCCGGCGCATTTAAAGCCCAACCTCGTTTTCAACAACTTGTGAATTTTTAAATAAAGACGCTACAAAAACAAAGGGAACCAAATGAATAAATAAACTCATTAGATGGGTTGGCTCCTTACAAACATTTACATAATTTTTTCCGTTTCCTTATGTGCCTTCAAACGAAGTCCGCCCCTTGAAAGAATTTCATGCATGCGTAATTGACGCTGATGAATGAAGAGATGAGTTTGATACTATTGCTTAATTGCAAAAAAAGGTTCAAAGCAAAAAAATCTGGAACCAGCTGGCACGTGCATTGTATTCGCTGTTGGGATATTGTTGCTAATGAAGACTTTTGTTTGATTATCTTGTAACCATCTTCATCCCGATCGCAATTCTGTTGCACTGATCTGATCGCCTAATCATCACCACATCATAATGTATATAAAGAAGGAGGAGAAATCAGTCAGCAGGGATGCCTGAATGAAATTAATCAATGTGCAATTTTAGCTGATTAGTCATTTCATCATCATCATCAAATCCACAGCTGCCTGCTCCTCACTTACTTAGCGTAGCACCCTCCAAAGTTTCATAGGGAAACTCTTTAAATTTTTAAATTCCTCTCACGATCTAACAGCTGGAATTTGTACCTCTTAACCTAATACCTTCCTTTTTGTGGTGAGTAAACATCCGCTTTTTAAACTTTTTTAAGGAAAAAATATCCAGAAGAACAAATTTGAGAGCAAAGTTCTCCCTTTTAAAAAACCACAATGAATAGACAAAGACAAAGGAAGCACACGATGTTTCTTTTGTTGAAGATTATTCAAGTGTTAACATGACAAGACGTGTATCATCAAAACCATCTTGCGTATTCAACAAGCATTTTGGGAAAAATGAATTGCTTGACCACATCATTCATTTCGAAGAAATTTAAAAATATGAATTGATACGTTATGTTACATCACGTTATCATCATCCTTTCGACATAATACAGCTCACATTGCACCTCATTGATTACGGTCATTATTATTCAAAACGAAGAATATTTTTATGGTGAGAAGTTGTGGTATAAAAAACTTGCATAACAATTTTATTACATAATATCTTGAAACAAAGTGATCGGAAGTGGCAACGACAGGGTAGTGTCTAGCCCAGATGAAGCTGCAAAGGTGTACAGCGACTGAAAAAATAATGGGGGAATGTGAGACCACACCTGCTAATTGATTACATAATATTGTTCCACTCCAATACGTACATGTAATGCGTGAATAAACAGTGAAAGAACACAAATGCAGTGAAAATTAGGAAGATTAGGATACATACTCATCCATTCGTCTTTGCTGGAGCAAATGATACGCAGCCGAAGAGTCTTTGAGTCTCCACATAATATCGGTTAATGTTGGGTCATTTCTGTGTGTGGTTTGGTTTTCAGTCCCCTTCACATTTCCTCTGTTTCTGTTTTGAATGAGTGGTTGATGATACGTATGCAAAGCTGTGAATGCATCCATCATTTCATCGTGATCGGTTTGATGCACCATACCACATCCTATTCTAACTATTCCCATCATTGCATTCATATACATAACACAGGCACAACGTATATATTTTTGCATTGTATCGGATGTAACAAATTAAACCGTGTCTTCACCTCATTTCTCAATTTTACTATCTTTCTCATCCATGTCGTTTACAAACGAAATTGGGTTGTTCTGTTTGATAGTTACTGTGTACTAGCACAAAAGTACTTTGCCTTACTTTGCTCATCACTTGTCCGTACTTTGGTACTCCTTTACACTCCTTATTGATTGATTTCCGCTTGTCGCAAATAAAAATGTCCGTTGAATGATGCATCACCTGAATATTTGATTATCCCATAGTTTTACGTGATCAACCTTGATTCAAAACTTGGACGATTTTTTAAAAGATAAAACTCATCCATTTTTGGGTTGTCAACAGAATCCAAATCCATTTTTATAAATGCCGATGCCACCACCAAATAGCACGAGTCGCAGCTTGCAAATCATAAAATAATTATTCGCTGCTGAAATACACCTAACAATGCTATCCAAACACGATCTTTGACGACCACACAAAGAGGAATCTGGTGTGGCAGTAGTAATAAAATGAAGATCAGATATCTCTGCTGTCCAAATTACAAACGGATGCCAAGAGATGAATCAAGCAGAAGCAAGCATCCAACCAACCAACATTGTGTTTGACTATACAACACAGATATCATCTAGAATATGTATGGCAAGCAAAGCAACAGCTTTTTTGACACAAAACAAGTAACATAATATCGTTCGCTTGGCTTTAGCAAACACTCTGCAAGCCAAAAAATTTAAGTTAGGAAATTAAAGCTTTTGAATCGGAAATGAACGAGTTTTTGTAGGGTGCAAACGTGGAAATGATGAATTAAGCTGATGATAATATTGATAACAAACAGCAAAGGCACGTTCTATTCATTCAATTCTTTTTGCGTCCCTTGCTTTGTCCATTTCAGCATTCTTGTTCGATCATCATAACGTATTACGTATTGTTCTATTGGTTTTTTAAACACACAAGGACAAGAGCGTCTCCATTCTCTACATTTTTGTGAACGCCTGTCAAATTTTTGTGTGTCCGTTACAAACTCAAATACAAATAGCACAAGCAAGTTTTATTGTGTTGTTTTTCAAGGAATAAAAAAATAAATGTGTACTTTGTGTTTTTGTCATCCAACTTTTTTAATCATTGAAACGAATCATCATCTGCCACATTCCTTCCGAGCACACTTTTGATGAGTTGATAATACTAATGAAAAATAATGTACAATACAATATTAAATAATGACCGGTGTAATATGCCGCAAGGAGAGAGGTGAATTGTTGAAAAATGAATATTTAATTGACCAGGTGAAATACGGTGGTGGATGCCACATGAAAAGTTCACTGATCTGATATTTGTATATGGCACAATGTCCCTAATTTTGCTAGGTTCAAATTCATAATGAATGAATATGACTAAAAACAGAGTGAAACTGACTCCTATTTTCACTGCTCCCTTGGCTTGTCATCATCACTCATTTCATGTGACACGCACTCGCATTGCTGCTCCAATGGAATACGGAACATGATACAATGTTCCATTTTCATTTGTCCCTTTCTTCCTTCGTCACTCAAATGTCATCTCCTGTCATGTATACGTGATATTCTCTTTGTACAACTTCTCCCTACCAAAGTGACTTTGGAATAAGCTTTTTGTCTCGTGGAGTGGAGTTGAGCAGAAGTATTGAATTGAATTGTCTAAAAATGTAAATGTACATAATATACATACAAGGGCCAACTTAATATTCATAAAAATCTACATGTGTGTATTTTTGTACCATTGTTGTAATAACATTCAATCGTTGTTGCTAATGCTGATCATTATGCAAGAGTACATGGTTGTGATGATGCCTCCGAATGTAATTGTTCGAGTAGGCTGACTCACGACATTTGTTTCCAGTCTGCATCTGGGTGCTCTCTGCTCACTCACGCGTGGTGTGGCTTGCTCGTTGAGCATAGCAGTCTTCTTTGCTATGGATGGGGTTGAGTATTGAAGTATTGTTCCTGTCATGTAATACGTATGCTCATAGCTTCATTCATTATCATTTCAAATTTATTACTTTTTAAGAGCCCTCTGTGTCGCAGATGATGATGATGGTATTAATGGGAGTGAATAAAGAATGCAAAATTGGATTGTCGTTGGAAGGAGTAAGATTGAATTTGGATATTAGTCGTCCTCAAACCCAACATCAACTAGTTACTTGAGAGGTGCTCTTATGCATAATATAAAGTATGCATAAATTAAAAAGCAAGAGCTTACTATGAAACGAAGCCCCAGTTTAAAATGCAGGATGCGGATGCATCGGAGAGAAGGAAGGTGCAGAAATAGCCCGTGCTGTGGATGAGTGATGATGATGATGTGCTATGCGTGTCGTCCACTCGTCCTCTCTTCCTTTTGAAAATAAATGCCTTGCATGAAAAAAATTATCTACCTACTTGAGTTAAAAAGGTGGTAGGTATTATTAACGCTGTGGCAAACGCATGTCATGTCATTAACAGCACCACCGGAGACGGAGTTTCGGATCATGGATTACGAACTAGCCTTGCATGCCAACTTTGAGCATGCTCACTACTTACTCCTTACTACCCACCTTTGACTTTCGTCGTAGAGTTTATTTTCGCACTATTTAAAATTTCATTCATTCATAAAATGTTTCGAGTTACAATGAACCACCCTAGCGCCAAGTTCATTCATTCATTCATTTTTGTTTGTACTCTGCTGACCAAGCTTCCTGTCTTTGTTTCCCTTTAATGAAGGCCGGAAAGGTTGTCCGGATGGAAGCAAGTAAAAGTTTGGAAGTAATAGCATTGCAGAATGTGAGAAACTTCCGAAAATTCATAAATTTTGCGCAAAACAAAAGCCCTTCCATCGGTATATGGTATTCAGATAAAATCAAGAGATAAGGCTTTGGTGGGAATTTACAGGAGTATCAACAAGAGATTGACCACCAAGTTCTATGTCCTGTAGACTCAGCTTTTCATTAACAACACCGAACATAATTGTACATACCTTGTATTCCTTTTATCATATCATATCAGTTTGACTTGACAGTCATCACAATTTATGTGATGGCATTGCATTCCCAATGCATTCTACAATTTTGGCGGACGACGGATATCCTTGACTCGAATGAATGCTTTGCTCGCACTGATGTACATAGGTATGGACTTCAGTGCGTTCAACTTTTTAATCAACGATTCCAAATCATAATGAAATGATTCATACAAAATGCTCTAGCCAGTTCCCAAATGGATTTAAGCTTTTAATATGATAACCATAAAGTTCCTTGAAGTACGTGCTCATTTCAGACTTCTACAGGATATTTCAGGCTGAAAACAATCATATCAGCATAGTTCTAGCCATTCAACAAAATGTCTGATGAATACAGAAGACCAAGACAAAAAATATTCGTTTGTTTTGATACAATTTGTTCGCTTCAAGAATGCAAAGTGAATAAGGAAGCTAAAGTGGAACAATGCAATGCTTTATGTAAGAGCCACTATCTTTCTCAACTTTTCTTTCATAGAAGCAGTAAGTGGAGACAGACAGACGTTAGATAGTAAACAAAACATAAGGATTTTGAGACCACATTTTCAATTACCAAAACTGACTTGTAAACATTTTGTTGGAGTAGATAACATTGTATTTAGCGATATGCAAATTAAGTCCAAGCGCCGAGCCACAGATTTTAGCGCCTAACTGACCTAACCAGCAACAAAGAGCGACCTTCCCTGACCGTTACACTACTATATTGTTGTACCACCGTAGTTAGATGGTAAGTAAACATAAAATTCAGAAACCTTATTTTCCAGCTTGACTAATGACAACCGACTGGCTATATGGCTGCTCCTGTTTTTATGCATGTCGCAATCTCTGGTGCCCGCAATGATTCTAAAGAGCTTGAGACTCCAGACAGACACATGTCCTTAAACAGTGATAATAATATTATGTGGATTGTTTTATTATTTACAACCCCAAAGTTTCAGCCAAAGGATCATGAACCCATTCTTTTTCTCAAAGTCGAGTATTTTCAGACTGCCCCATAACATATATTCATAGACCATTAACTGTACCCATGTGTAAAAGCCATCATAACTGCAAGTCATCATGTCATAGACATCATCATCATCATCAACATCAGCCTCCTTGCGTCACATACAATATGGTTTTAACTCACGCATCACATTGCCCAACAAAATTCCTCGTAATCTATTTAGCATAAGGCGCAGTGCATTGCAGTCAGAGTCCCTGCTCGGATACATCCATATTTGGGACGAGAATCCTTCAAAGGAGCCAGACGTGATTTTTGGTGTGTAGTAACCACATATGGATCATGATAACCCTGTCCTTTGGGCGAACTCTGAACTCTAGGATTTTTGTAGAGAGGATTACATACACCACCTTGTTATTTTAAAAAACGTTGTCATTTCGCCCCATTTCCTAAACACAGCCCTAAACCGAGTAATGACTGACTGAGTGATTGCACCACTATCTCTAAACCGAAATGACTGTTGCAAGGCTTTATTTCGCTCCATAAAAATGAGTTTTTTGTTCCTTTTTTTAGGGTAATGGGAAGGAGATGATGACTAAAAAGACCCTTGAAGGATTGTTGAGTGGCATTGCCATAAGCACCCCCTCCAGTAATAGATAAAACAGAGTTGAAAGTTTCGTTTATTCTTTCTTGACATGGATCATGAACTTTGGATATGGACCTTGAATTTTTTACCAAAAAAACGTTTCCTTTTATGACTCTGATGGAATATTAGGCTGGTACTTTGCTGACATTTCAGATTTTATAATGTATTCAAAGAATTCAGTTTTTCACTTGAGGGGTTCTAATGTCAAGCCGTCTTCGACTTCATTCTCGTCACATGTCATTGTTACGTTTCTGAGATTTCTTCCTCTTTCCACCAAAATTCCTAATTATAATGTAAGTTGGTGCTATTTTAAATAATCTGACGATATGTATGAGATTCCTGCCTTGGAATGATGAAAGCTTCCACCTCATCCTTTGTCTTATCGTCTCCGCATGACCAGAAGCAAGTGCCTAAAAGCTCAAACTCCTCTGGAATGGATGGAGGTGGGGAAACAAAGTATTTTAATGGGTATGGTATGGCATTGCCAGAAGCTCAAGCGGCAAGGAAGCCACTGATGATGTTATGCTTGAATGAATGAATATGTAATTTTGTTTTTGTATCCGGGGCAAAATTTCCATAAATTTCTAATTCAAGCCTTTTGTTTCTGAGAGGAGAACTGACCCTCACAACTTAAAACAGTGAGGGAAGGCAAGTGCTTCATTCACCCCGCCATTTGTAGCCGAAGCGAAGATGACAACATGTCATACATAATACACTCATGTATGCGCTGATTGATGGTATTTTTGTTGGCTAAGATGATGATGACTTTGATAAGGATACAACTATCATCACACAGATATAATCCTCCCCAAGGGAGATGAGATATGAAAAGATAAAGAAAAATCAGGGAAATGGACGGACCATCATCATCTAGAAAGAGAGAAGTTGAGAGGTCAACTAAAGACAAGATTTTTTTAGAATTATGTAACAACTCTAAAAGAGTTGAGCAAGGATACTATTTGCTCTCACAAATATTTCTAAAAGGAAATATGTTGCTTTTCCTTATCTGGAATCCCGTTAGGACTGATTTGCGTCTGTGCTGTGAACAAGGTACATTTCAAGCTGGCAACATTTTCCCCAACTTTTACCGGATGAACTCAATCAAGTGTAGGATCGCCTTATCAAAGTACATTGGCACTTAGGCAGGTATGCATCTAATAATGGTGGCAATTCCACACATTCTTCAAATAGTTGATTTTGAAGAATAATCTTACTGATGAGGATAGGCACACGTCATTTCATAAAACAAGCTCAATTCCACGCATTAAGTGAATCGGGCTTATCATCAACAGCATATTTTTGTTCTTAGTCAATTCAGTTGAATGAATGATGATCTTAATGGTATGAAAGTTTTGAAGGTGACCTTTTTATACATTATTTGTGCTCATTGTAAATATCAAATTGAATACTTGTGTGTGTGGTGGTTTTGCTGATGAGATTCAGTGCATGAAACATTTACCGTGTTCTGCTCTGTACTCCTCCTGTTTTCCCATATCATTCTGTACTCCTCGAGGTTAAGGTTGCTGATAAGAAGTGGTTGGTTGACTTAAATACTTACAACACGCTGCATTTTGCGGCGGCTGGGCAGCTGGAGACAAATTCTGTTGGTCTATATCAACGACTAAAATACTCTGACTGACACCTCCATTCTCTTCAACAGGAGGGAAACTGGTAGAATCCAAGGGAAAACCCATTTAACCCTTGATTAAAAAGAATTAAACTAAATTTCTACCTCACACTAGTTGAACATGA
The DNA here is from genome assembly GCA_001718145.1 of Orchesella cincta. Lineage (NCBI taxonomy): Eukaryota > Metazoa > Arthropoda > Collembola > Entomobryomorpha > Orchesellidae > Orchesella > Orchesella cincta. The sequence continues at coordinate 108,151 of LJIJ01000237.1, read as the reverse complement.
GCAGTGACCAGTCTTTACCAAGTTTTACCACGTTCTCAATGACTCTCTCCACTTAATTATAGGCAATCAACTGGGAAGGGACAAAGGTATAAAATCCAAGGAGCAAGAACTCTGACTCAAGTCAACTGAAGACAAAAAGATATCCACGAGCTTTGTCATGTCATAACGATTTTGCCTCCAACTCCTTCTCTCTGATGTCTGACTCAACGAGTCCCGTACAATCGCGTTTAGCACAGTGAAACATTGTAAATCAATTGGACTTTGTTGATGAAGGATACACATTATACTTGGCTGGGCTTGACATTGCCATTTTTTCTGATTTACGATTTTAGCTGTCGTGTCCTATCTGAAGGTTAGTCAAACTTATAAATAAACAGGATGACAGCCTAAAAAAGCGTCAAAAACTGCTGTAAGTAATGTATTGGTAAGTAATCATCGGCATTATAATTGTGTGTATGAAGTAGACATACGAATGTTTGCAATGCAATGAAAACCTTATGTAAATTTCTGACGTTCAAACCTCATGAATTGAGGTGAGCTACATAACATGGTGGTACAGGATGCATACAGTCTTGGAATAAAATGTCAAAATGCTAACCTTGTGTAAAGTAAGTACACACTTTTTTTTTTGGTACGATAGAGTTTATTTATCGTCATCAACTATGTCAGCACGTGATTAGTCTAAGCCACACACAAAGTGATTATCATGATATTAATACCCCATTCTCCCGCTTTATTTCTTTCACCATACCATCATCAATCTCACTTGCCCATTGACTTTTAATCGGATCGGTCGGTCACTTATCATCAACAGGACTGGACTGGACAATGATAGCACAAGATAAAAGAAAGTGTAGCAAATAAATCCATTTTTCTACATTATGCTTGCTTTGGTGACGCTGGAACGGTTCGTTTGTTGGGATGCAGGACAAGACTGAACAGGTGCTTATTTGCATAATGTTCTTCTGATTGTGAGTATTTATTGCATGATGATAAGGGACCGACCCATGAGATGAGGAGAGGTTGTTAAGCTTATCACAAAACTCCCAGAGAATTCTTAAGAAAACTTTACCATTTCTACTGATATGGATTGAGAGATGTGATCCTAAAAGACAAAAATATTTTTCTTGTGTTAACGTCAACACCAATCCATCATCATCCTTTCTTATTTCTGCTAAGCTAACCATTAATGTGATCATTAAAAACTGTGTTTAAACTGCGTCATAACTCAGAGTATCGTCTTTCCTTAGATGTACGTCTCGATTTCTTTCTGTGTCAGCAGTAGAGTTGACTCTTGGCATAAAATCTTTGTTTAATCACTTCTTGACAAAGATGTTTCTCGAGTGTGAGAGAAGGTTGACAAAAGAAAATGGTACTATTTGTTTTGCTGGTTTGGTTTCACTAATAAAGTCATATATTACTCATCTCTCTATCTCTCGTTTCCTTCTTTCGAGTACTAATGACATTCTGATGTTGTTACGTGTTATGACACGACACTCACTCAAAATGAAAAGTACAACAGAGGAAGGACAAATGAAAAAAAGGTTTTCTTTTCACAAAACTGTTTACGCTTGCTTTATATCGTAATTACAAAACAGGGATACATAACACAAAACAAAACTTTATGCACCTTTTTTCGTTGAACGTTCCCTGTGATTGCTTGATGCTTAAAAACGTCAGCTTGGTTCTGCTTCATTTGATGTATATTAGCTCTCTCGTCTTTAGAAAAAGGTAAGTAAACCAGGACTCGGGTTTGCATTACTTTTAAGTTTTTTTCAAGTGGTTCTCCAAATGAGTTTTTTTTGCAGGAAAATGGTTTTGAGAGAAAATTGTAAAAAAGGAGAAGGCCCTTCAGATTTCAATTTATTTTGGAAAATCTATCAGCTAGCTGCTGCTGCTGCTCCTATTACGTGAGATGCAGATGGACATGGACATTATTCTTTTTACCTTTTCCACATGATACCCACTCATTTTTAGCCCCAAAAAATCTTATATTGACCAAAATTACATGTCTCTAGAGAAAAAGGGAAACAAAACAAATATCCCCCACTTTTTCCAATAATCCGCTTTTGTGTATAATGCACTTCAAAAAAAAGTTGGATATTTGTAATTATGACAAATTAGCTCCATCATTTTTTCTCTTACGTTTTCTAATATCGACCTAATTACATGAGAAAACTTGTCTTGGGTGGAACGACATGGCATGGCAATGCAGAAGTGCATTATAAAAAGAGAGGCAGTGCACCTGTGCGCTGCCATCATGTCATATTGCACTGGTTTCCTCAAAATAGCACTTGTCATGTTTTCAAAGGGATTACACAACGTGATTATGTATAATTAACCTGGAGACCTTAATTATGGTAAGTACGTGCGTAGGTTACAATAGTCCCAGTCGCATTAAGAGACGCCAAAGAGTATAAGTTTCCATTTGAACTAGTTATTCAATCCAAGGCACGTTCTATGAAAGAAAACAAGGCACACACAAAAAAGCCCCATGTCAATCTCAATCTCCATCAAATAAAGAGAGAAGGAGAGACTGAAAGATTAAACCATTTTTTCCTATGAACCATATGACATGCTCACGTTGCATTGGGTTGGATTGGATTGCATACAAGTACAAGTTCAAGAAGCTGTTTTAGCTCGAGCCAGCCGTCAATGATTATACGATCCCCTTTCCAATCCAAATCCAGTCTTGAGCTTTCTTGGAATCATCATCATGTCCAGTGTCGTTTTTCTTCTGGTCTTGGTCTCCTCCACGACGAAGATTACGTTAGGTTCGGTAGTAAGTAGTCAGACATATGTATTAGGAATCAGGTCCTTGGCTTTGCCACTGAAGACAAGAGGGAGAGAGAGAAAAAAACGAAAAAAAAATCCAAAACTAATTTTCTGTAAAACCTGTACAGCTACTGAGGATGAACCTACACCATTTGGTTCCAATAAAAAGGGATTGGGTTTTCGTTTTCGGGCTACATGGATGGTTAATGATGATACAAGACACACATTGAACAAGGAGCATTTTCAATTTTCCAAACCAAAGTCTGTCGTTTCCCCTTTAAGTATATTATGCTTTTGGTTTGGTTTTCTATATATCGATCTTCCTTTTCCATCCCACAAGGGCAAACGAGGACTTTTTCAGTTTAGTTAGACAGACGGGAACATGTGGTGTGTACCAGCAAAGATTTTGTAACTGACAAAAAAATTGAACTCGAGAGCATACTTGTGTTCAGTAGATTGGATTGGATTGAGCCTTGAAACTGCATCAAAGTCCCGTCCTCAGGCATCATACAGTAGCACAACCGCACCACAAGGGCTTCTATTTTCCATGTAGCATTAAATACATATGCCAGCCGGATTTTTTCTACTTCTACTCAACTTTCGTTCGACCCTTTTTAAGCAACATTTGCCATGGACCGCAACCACCCTTGCAGTGCTTGCATGTTTGCTGATAGTGGCGTGGTACTTGAGTACATGCTTACTATATATATATAAATGTACGTATAACTATACAGTTTTTAAAACTCAACATTCAAAGTACCTCATCTGTGCCCTGTCTATTACATTGCATTCTGCAATTCAATATATTCTCGTTAGCTCATGGCTAATACGAAAAGTAAAGAAGGAGACACTCCACGAGTGCACAATATGCAGTGGATTTGGTGATTGGAAAGAAGTAAAGCATAAAAAAGGGAGTGTAACAATAATATGCATTAAAATTGAGCCCATATTCTAATTGCAAGTGTATGAAAACTGAAAACGCGATACTGCACGATTTGGTTAGAGGAAGAAGGGCATAAGCAAGCAAGAACATAATAGTATACATTGCAAAGAGCCAAGAACTTACCAAAGCTCCTTAACACTTTCAATACCATGTATGTATCCCTAAAACGTTTATTCCAAGACTTGTATGTATAAAAGATACATACATTCATGGGATGATCCAACTATATCCATATAACGTACTCGTTCTCCCTCCATTCCACAAGGCATCCTGATCTGAGGTGTGCTTTTGCTTGCGTTAAGCCAAAAGTTTGTCTCTCTGTACATTTCCATGCTACTCTTATGGAGTTTTGGATTTAGGGTTTATCATAATGAGAGAGCATCATCCACGTTGGGCTTTGCTGTTATGTTGAGTTGAGATGTAAACGTGTGAGTTTTGGATAATGTTGGTGTTGGACTCTCCTCGTGTATATCTAGCAAGCTCTCGTAACGGTCAAACCTCATTTCCAATCCTGCAGTTGAAGCAGGCACACACTCAAAAACGCTCATCTCTCAAACTAACAGGAGATCATACCTGTAAAAACTTTGTTCGTCCTTGTGCATTGTATATGTACACACCTTAAAACTATAAAGTGAGTCAGTTTTGCAGCAATCCAGTTGTGGATAAAGTCAAGCTTTTGCAGTGTTCATTTTCAAATTAAAAAGGGACAATCTTGTAATTTCAAAGTCATCTTCTTTACTATTGTGATTATTTCCCTTCTGCGTAGTGCAACAAAATTGTTCAATTGAAAACAAAGTGCTATATTCTACACGACATTAAATTACAAGCCAAGAGAATCTTTCTTGCAACGAGTTTAATCAAACGTGTCCATCCGTTCCAGTTCTTCACTTGTGAATTTCCTCAAGGGAAACAATCTTTGGAACATATTGGTGATCCGAAATATAATGCAAAGAGGTAAGCAATTCCATTTTTTCTAAACTTTTTAGTGGGACTTTAAAGCACACTAGGTAGGTATTAAGTAGCTTGGAAGATAGTGTTAGAGAGAGAGGGACTTGATGCAATAGGCATTGTTCCTGAACGAGAAAGAAAGAAAGAAGAACCTTTTGAGAAATAAGGTACGCGTTTTCCACGTCTGCCAACCACCTGCTCTGCTAACTCACACAGTATTGAGCTTACGCTTCCTTGAGCACTTAGTTCTTTTGCTCTTCGAGAAAAATCAAGGAAGTTGCTCATCCGGGCAGTATGTCTTTCTTGCGTGCATCATCATCAACACCACACCACATTTCAATGCAAATATACGTTCAGGTAGGTTAGCGTTACGGACGTTGCCTTGAGTCGTTCGTTGAGAATAATGCTTTCTCAAAAAGTCTTAAACGGACTCATCTCTTAAGAAACTTTTTGTTGGCCGTTTCTCTCATTTTTCCTTTTAAAAAAAGTACACCCCAAGAAAAGCATGAAGGTGCATCCAGGTAATAAAGCTAGAGTATTTCAGTTGGGTCCTTTTTGGTTTCATTTTTAGCTTCTGAATTTTATTGTCATCATCATTTTATTATGGTTTCGACGCGTCATTCAATTCACGATATTATGATCCCAGTTGTCAGCAACTCACTTCGCTCAAAAAGAATTTATTACAATTTTTATGAATTTACAATGGGGGAGCATGTAAAATCTTTAAAGATATAATGTCCTTTGAGTTTTACAACCGTCACCTTCAGGTTGCATTTGTTGTACCTTTCCAGTTTTACTGCAACCATGTTTCAAGTCAATTTTCACTTTTGTAACGTTTTTTTCCTTGTCATTGCCCTTTTGAATAGGTGTTTGTCTAGGGTCATTCAGTCTCATGATGCCCTGTCATTCTCACATCAAAATCGGCTTCGCTTCTGTTAAGTTATAATGATAATCACCATCACATTTCGCGTGGCGTTATTATTGCCCACATAAAACTGTCATGGCTGAGAGAATAAGAACACAAGCGTAAAGTATTTTTACTCAATGTTATTGAGCCACATTGTCTCTCTTTCCAAGATAAGATGCGTAGTAGGGAAATGAACACTCGCTGTACTTATCATTTTGTCGGCAGGGGTAATCACCATTATATTTATGCTCCTCTCAATCTTCAACACGAGTCCCATCTAGCTTTATGTTTTATGACTTCTTTTTTTTATGTGACACATCTCATTTAATTTTTAGTGACTAAGATGGCTTCAAGTTTTACCCTGATTTTTACATATTTTTAAAGGGAGACGGGATAATAGAGTGTCTCGGTCCTCTTAGACTCAACTGTTTCTTTTTTATTTTATTTAAATGGTGTGGTGTTTCTCCACGCACTTACTGCTTACTTTGTTTAAAGTGATAAGGAAAAAATCAAATTCACCATGAGTTAAGATTAAGACCCATTATTAGGGATTAGCGAGACGCGGAGCAGGTTCACAAATGATGAGGTTGTAAGGTTCATGGTTCATTGGCGTATAAAAATAAAATGGTGATGTGCAAAATGTATCTCTCTCAGTTGTGCTCTCAAAATTGGTTTCGAGTTTCAAGTAATTTGCAATTTGGATTCATCATATATATATTTTGACTGAGATTTAAATGCTTGTGGTTGGTTTGTTTTGTTGATACAGGTTTGTTAGTAAATTAGTCAGAGCAGACGAAACGAAAAGGCTGACGACGTCGACGAGAACAATACACCACGAGCATCACCATGCAAGGTTCAATTGCCATTACACAGAGTCCAGCCATGATGGAAAACTTTATATTTCGCCAAAAGCTCGGCTTGAGCTGCCGTCAAACAATCGACAATAACAACGGGAGCACTGCCCAAGAAAGCGGGGTGAGCAACCCCACAGTCTCCCGATGCCTTTTTGGCCTCCCCGATCCAAAGCTAGTCAAAGATTTGGTGCGAGAAATTGAGTTGAAGAATGCGCTGAGTTTTGGAAAACGGTTCAATTTTGATATCATCCAAGGAGAACCATTCCCGGGTGGCAAGCTAGTGAAAAAAGGTGCAAATGACATTTCCGACGAGAGCATTTCGGATGAGGAGAACATCGCAGTGGAGGAGGAAGATGGGGGCTCCTTCATGTGGACAGAGAGCTATGATCAAGACTACATGGCAAAGTGCAATAACCACGCTTGTGAACCGAGTCTCATTGGGCCAAATCGCCGCACCGTGTCCCTTCTCTTTGCCCCAATAGTCTCTAATCATCAGTTCAGTTCCTCATCGCCATCACTATCACCAGCGTCATCATCGCCAACATCTCCCCTTTCATCCTCTGAAGAATCTCCCATTCCATCAAGTCAGCAGTCTGGGTCCTCAGCTCTCAAGAAGGACTCGAGAAAATCTCTTATCAGAAATGGATCCTCATTATCCCTTTGCAATAATAGAAGTAGTGTTGCTGACAAGAACCAAATGAACAGCCAACACCACCTTCACCCCCACCTCCATAACATTCAGCATCCACCATCTGCCAAGAAAAGTTCCTCAGCTCACCAAATCATTGCCAAATACACGAATAACCTTTTGAGACATGCGCTCAACAAGAAGCCTCGCAAATCTCTTATCACAGGTAAATATCTGAAAATAGTACCTATATCAAAACTTCCTAACAATTAGAATAAATAGGTCAACTTCTGTCTTCCTCTTTTCTTTTTTTTGCTGTGCTTGCCAAAACGTAATACTATCCGCATAATCCCGTGTTAGTCATCTGCATTAGACGACGCAGTAGCTATTTTTTGCTCCATTCTTTATCTTACTCTATTGCGTGCTTAGCTTCACCAGTTTACCGCTTTCCCACACAATGCAACAACTGCCTTGCACGACTAACTAATGAAGCAAAGTAAGTGCGCATCCATTAACCAAAAGAAACGATTGTTCTGGTAGTAATGCAAGCATATGTCTTTTTTCAACAACAACAACTACTTCCAGTTACTGCATGAAAATGCGTCTTGTGATGAGATCGTCATCATCATCATCAATGCTATTGCCACGCCACTCACACTTGCTAAAACTGATCTCATCTTCTGTATTGTTGGAAAAGGTAGCTGTAGATAAAGCTAGAGGAAAAATCATGACTAAACCCTTTTTTCTTGGGATTGCATTGCATCAGTCATGGCTGCCCAGGTTTAAGCGTTTTCCGTGAAACGCAAAAGTAGGCAAACAACATCACACATCTTTCCTCTTCGCCTATTTTTTAAGGGCATGTGTTGGCATTGTAGTCAATTGTGTGCCAAGTCGACTAACCGAAGAAAAGATGGTAGAAAAAATTGTTTTTGTTGAGCAAGCAAACCTTCCAGCTATATCATTGTCGTCATGAGCATCACAAAAAACGTACTATCTACTTCTGGAAAGCCGGTGTCCATCGCATTTGCTGGTTTGAGAGGGAATTTTTTTCCCTGGCCACAATCACATTGAGAAATCTTTCGCCTTTATTTTGGCCTACTTCTTGGCTTCAAGTCAGGTAGGAAAGGTATACGGTAACTGGTAATAGTTTAGTAGTGTGAAGGAGAAGAAAAGTGCACACGGCATTCGCATAATAGCATCTCATGATTAAAACACGCACAAAGCACTACAAACGTTGAGCTCCAAAAGGAGCGTATGTATACATACAAGGATGTGCTAATATTATGTTCATGGGTATAACATCTTTGAGTACACGCTGCCAACTTTTTGTCAGTTCCAGTTTTTCTTGGTCAGATACTCTATTGTGGCTTTTTGGTTTTGGTATAGAGCTGTGAGCAGGTATATTGCAACAGGTTTGCAAAAATCCTTTTATGTATGCAGCAGGTAAAAAAGGATTAAATTATGATGATGTGCTGTTCTATGGTTGGTGTGGTGTTTGGTTAGAAATGCATGGGTATTTTTTATTAGGTGGATTGGTTTTACCTTGTCCTATAGACCTATAAATTGTAGCAAAAGTTGCTAACAACCACAAGCCACCTGTAGATATAAAAGAAATATAAAATGTATGTTCGTCATCATCCGCATGAGCATGCAACCATGCATGCCTGCGCATAAACTGAAACTGGTGAATGGGAATGCTAAATAATATGTAATATAATAGATGAAATACAGATCTGATCTGGTGAACATAAAATGAGATTTGCATTGCATTGGTGGTGAAGTGAAGACAACGATGAGACGGAGAATGAAAGGAAGGGCGATACGATGCGATGCTACTTATATCTAACAAAAACATGCTCTTCATGATCATCAACGTCGTTTGTACAAACACACTATTATGTATTAGTGAGAGTTTTGGAGGGAAACCACTTTTAGCATCTCTCTTGTTAATCCACACGTTTCTACTCTTTTCTGCAGAGCATGATTCACATCACTCACATTTCACTTGTGAACATGTGCAGAAAAACATGTGCATGGTGTTTGCTTTAATGCTACTGGCGACTAACACCAACTTGCGTGGAGAAGAGAGAGAGAGAGAAAGAGAGATGTTGTTATGGACCTTGAGTTGGACCTTGAAAAGTGAGTAAAGTAGGCAAACATGAAGTGGATGATAATGAAGCCGTGTGTATGCCTAGAGTTAAGCTGCTGCTGCTGCTTACTTTGCTTGCATAATATAATTTATGCATGTTATCTCAAGAGAAGCGACTTTTTGGCTGCAGCTTAACTTGGAATTTTAGTTGGTATTTCATATTGGTATGGAAAATTAAAACTAGTATGTGGAAGCTTAAATCATGTATAATATTTATACAATTTTGCGTTGCGTTTTTCAATTCTACCCAATGAAGCGTAATATGATACTGCTATCAACTATGATTATTCAGATTTATTTTTCTGTTGCGTAGTTTACTGTTGCATAATTATGAATTTGAATTTCTAATAGTGTAAGCTGCTTTACATTTCCTGTCTTATCATTTTTCATTATTATAGCGTCTTCTCTCTAAATATAAAGTACATGTTTGAATATTTGAACAAATTTTAATGTTTCCGTTTCATTTTTGATTTGCAGATTTCTTGAAGGCTCGCAGGAGGCAACATCAGCTCCAAAAGAAGAGAACCCCGTGAAATATATATCCATCCGCGTACAGATAACAGTTTCTCATCTGCTGCTGTTATCTCTAATATTAGCAGTTTAAGTTTACTATAGTAAATATCGCTATAGTTAAGTATATAACTAGAACCTATAGAGATGTGGTGTCACCCACAAATCCAACGTTTTTGGCATTGGATATTTCAAGTGGGACACAGTGATTACTATTTTCGTCTAAAATGATTGCTTTATATATAAATATATATCTATCCATATTATGTTGATTTTTGTGTAATATTGAGTTAAGAATACAGAGTAGTGAGTGGCACAATGGGTTGCAAACTCACATAGTAAATATATGACTATACCTACATATATTTCTATATATATATATGTAAAAGAAAAGATAATGAAATAATTGTACAAGATTCATCTATGTACGTTGTAACTTCTATGAAACAAAAATAAAATTAGAAGCAAAGCAATGGTCAGATTAACGCAACTTAAAGACAAAAAGATGGTCCAGACTTTATGCGCATTTATTTTATTTTATTTCATTTCATATCAGTTGTTGGAATGGAAGTGACGACTTATTAATTTTAAGCATGACATCAATCCATTTCCGATAATTCACTTATCATATCCCTATTCAAGCTATTCAGAAACTAATTTTGAGACTAGTCTAGCCAGTGTCGGTTGCACGTGCAGGATTGAGTTGGGACTGATCTTGAGTAGGCAGTTTTAAATGATACAATATGCGTCAGATTTTGCATCTCTTTACGTTACTTACTCGAAAACGTACTCAAGCGACATCATTATCATATTAAAACTCTAAAACTTGTTCCTGCATGATGGTCGCACAATAGCTCTCAAGTCACAGTTGGAATCACGACAACTCAACTCTTCCGTGTACGTACGTACGTGCTGTGTACGAGTATGGTACTGCGGTACCTACCTATTTTAGCATGGATTTCGGGACATAATTGATTGGTCATGCGTATGATACCAGTTGAACAGAAGGAGCAGTAGCAGTTGTAGTGCCAGATTGACCACATCTCATCTTTTGAAGTGGAGGCACTTCACTGCAAATAATAAGAAGGCTACTCTAACTGATTATGAATTGAAATCAACTACTGGGCTTGGCTTGTGGATCATTGTTAAATTTTTCGATTCACTTTCTACAACAGAAACTATTCAATTCAAGCAAGAAAAAATTAGAACGTTGGACAAACGTTGGGTTGAAATGAGAGACTCGATCGAATCACCCTAGCTATTCAACAGAGAGGAGAAGAGAAATGGAAAGTCAATAGTGACCTTTCAAAATATTACATGCATGATGACAAAAGAAAAGAACAGAAAGGGTAAAAATGCATATGATGGACAAGAGGGAACGGGTGTAACAATAAGTAAATCAATTAACTGTAACATGCTATCTCGTCTGGAAATAAATGTGCATGATGGACAGGACGATAAAGAAGCGTAACAGCGGGGTGACTTGATCAAACTACAAAAATCTGCTATTCCGTCATATAACGTTGTTCTGTACTGCCGCACCATACTAGTTGGTGTTGATGCCCTTTTACATTTGAATGTAGATTTTCATAAAAATTGAACAGTATTTATTCAAGTCATCAAATTAAACTATTAAACCCTACTGTCCAATATAAAAATATAAAGTTTTTTTTGCTTTTGCAGCTGTGCATTCATTTAGAATCAAGGTGTTTCTTGGAAAAGCTACATTATGACATAATTTACATAAGTCCAGAGAACGGTCAACGTCAACAATGTTAACAATTTTATGAAGGATACATCCTTAGTGCATGGACTACAGCTATGAATCTAACAAATTTATCAACTACTAGTCAATTCTAGGCAAATTTTGTGTTTATTAATGAAAAGCTTGACCGGTTAAACCAATTTTACGTCTGCTGATTGAAACATGAAAATACAGACTGGAGAAATTAAGAAGTACATTAGAGAAAGGGTTTTTATCCTTAAACCAGCATGAACATGTACTTTACGGTACTTAAGTACATGAAACTAGAAAATAAAGGCGACATTAGCGCTAACACAATGCCACATTTGTCTTTAAAATTGTGCACTGAAAACTGCAAAAGGAAACTCAATAATAAATATATATTAAATGATACGTGCATAATGAACATATAGCGGTTCATTCATTCATCAGACGTCATCTTTTCGTTCGCCTTGATAAGTTGCTCAGTTCGTTGTAAGCAAACCTTCATTTCACCATCCAACTGTGCCTTTAGTTCATTCCAGACAACTTTGTATCTTCGAGTCTGAAATTCTATATCCGTGGCATCCCTAATCAAAGAAATTTACAAGTGTTTCAAGCCACTCACAAATACGAGACAGTATTCACAGTTACATTTTAAGATTTTTGATTACTCGTCAGTCTTCTTAATCCATCGAGCAGTAGCTCTTCTAGTGGCAGTGCCCATCCTTCTCATACAGTACTCTCTTTGTGCAGGCCTTTTCACAAAACATTTCACGGGTTCCAATACTCTCATGAAGCTCGCTTGAAACTTAACCCTTTGCTCCTGAACAATGTCAAACAAGATCTTAATCATCCGCCATTCAACAAACAAACACGCAGGTTGATCCAATTTAATCATGGAATCCGCAAGTTTCGTCAAAGAAAGTAAACACCTCGTTTCATCTTGTATGAGCTGGTGTAGCTGGGAACAAGAAAAATGCCTATTGTAATTTAATCATGGTTTCACTTAATACACTAACTTGATATTATAGCTTCCCTTTGTTTCTTTAAGCTAATATTTTAATTGAAGACGTTGTAATTTACTACAATTTGAAGTGAAATTTAAATCATTACCTCCTTGGCTACCTCCTTCATTATTTTGGTTACCACCATTCGCACCTGATACCATAATTTATTACTCCTCCGTAATATTCGCAAGTCCTCTTCTAGCCGAATCCGCTCTAAATACTGCTTTCTCGGATAACTTCGACGGGAGCCCATTGTGAAATTTGGATACTCAGGCAGGAAACCTCACAGATACTTTTCAAGATGTCGGTGCAAATATCCACCATTTACCTACTTTTAGCCCAATTAAAAATGTAGGCGATGTAATTGGACAACACAATATAGATTGATAGTGAGACCTATACCAGTCGCAGAGAATACAAGTTTACCATGCTTCTGCTTCTATCCTTCTAAAATGGGCTAATGTACTGGGCAGCTTCATCAAATGATAATTATTGTCAATCAATGCAATGTAATAAAATTTCTTAAGCACTAATGTAAGAAGCTACTGTTGACAGAAATATTGTAGCTACAACACAAACCAATTTATGTCACCAAACGTCGCATGCCTTCTCGGAATTCTTTATTGCCTATTGTGAGTGGTATATGAGGGGCAAGCTTTGAAGGTTTTTTCTTTGTTTAGAATAACCATAATGCTTCTCAAGTGAGTGTTCAACACACATTGTAAGTAAATAGCGTAACAAATGATTTTCAGCAGTAACAATGAACAACAATTCAACTCGTTACCTCATACATATTTAACTTTCATTTTACGGAAAATGCTCTTATTCCTTTTTCCCTTTCGTTTCAACTGAAATATCTATTGAACTTACAACTGCTACTTATGTCATACTACTGTCTACTTTCGCTTATAAACTAAGAAAATGCACAACAAAGTGTATGAATTTTCATACATACGGTCAAAAGAGTAGGTCTGAACAATTCTTGATTGCTTTTACTTTTAGCATTGATTATTATCACCACAAACCGGCAGCAATCAGAATCATTAAGTATATGTAATTAAATGTATGAAACAAAAAATTTATAATGTCATCTACGCTACCACATTCATGCTTCAATCCTTTTAAAAATTTACTATACGTTCATGATAAAAGTGCAATGACAACCTAGAATATTTAAATATAAGATAAACAATGATAATGGTTTCATAGCTGAAACCTTGGTATATTAACAATGACTACTTATAAACACCAACTTACGATTAATATAGTACAATATACAAACATGTATTAATAGAAAACCATTATCCACCTTCCTTTAAAACCTACTAAACAGCTACATAACATCACCTTATTAACATGTACAACTGGAAATCATTTCTATTACAGAACAGACACAAAGATGAGTAAGCACCATTTTTATATAGGGAACTCGGACTTTTGGATGGACTTGGACCGGTCATCTTACGGCAGTTTCCCAAGTAATTTCAGCAGTCTATGGAAACCGTCACGATGGTCATCAATGAGAGATTCGACTTGACCAAATTCGTCTTTCATTTTTTCAAACGCTGTCTTCACATCACCAGCAACTCTATTGAAGCAATTTGATATAAACCCAAGTTGTAAATGTTGTACATTCTTATGAGTCACGAGTTTGCTATTTATTACCTGGCACCATCCTTTGCTTTCTTTACCGCCTTCTCCCGTTTCTCAACTGAGAGATTGCAAAATTCATCCTTTTTCACCCGATCACTCTTCCACTCTTTTACAAGGGTCCGCTGCAACTCTTTTGCTCCCTCAAAATCCCCAGCAAACTTCGAGACGCTATCCTTGATGTTCAGGCGTTTTTCCTTATTCAATGCTATCTCCTTCCGAACGCGAGCGTTCAGCCGTTCAGCCTCCATCATTTCTAATTCGTCATAGTACACCTCATCAATATCGTCCATGATGTCTAACTGAAAAGTGACAAATAACGGAATGATACACACTTGATGTAATCATTTTTCTTCTAGAATGCAATGCAAACATAGTATACTTAAACCATTACCCGAAGTTCCACCTCGTCTATAAACTTGTCGATCTCAGTTGACAGTAGCTTCCAGGTTTTCCTATTAGCTTTGACTAGAGCCAACTGCTCCATTTTAAGCAAATGGACCTTCTCGTCTAGATTAACTAATAGGCACCGACTCATTCTCAACAGGAGGGTATTGCGGTTATAACTGAAACTTGAGGAGTTATCCTGTATGAAAATCTGATTCATCTGCACTTCTACAACGAGTGAAAATTCGATCCTAAGAAATGTTTTTTCTTGCGGTGCTACCGGGTTTGTTTATTTGTCATATGTTCGTTGCTTCATGAAAAGCCAATCCGTTTTTTCCCCTTAAATGGCGTGCAAGTATCAAAAATGCAATATATTCCAACCGCTTCCAATTCTACACTTGAAACTAGCGTTGAAGACGATTCGTAAACTTTTATTTATTCCGCATAACACAATGATAACATGTTATCAATAAGGGACAAATGTATATATACACGAATTTGTACAGAGCTATTTCTACAAATAAAGTTACATGTTGTCCCTCGACATAATTAATATGTATTATGTTTAAACATTGGTTATTTCAATTTATTCGCCTTGTAGATTTCCCATTCTGCTCTATCATTTTCGGCGTGGGGTCCCCATTCTTTTGTGGGACGAATAGATTCCTTCAATCTCTGCAATTGCCAAACAATTTTGAACATGGGTAAAAATTGGATAGATACACCATAATAAGCGAGAAGAGGCAAAGGCTTCTCCATATCTTACCTCCCTGAAGCCACCTTTTGACTTCCAAATGGCATAAATTATTCCAGCTGGTATGAATAGAAGGCAGGCGGCAGCAAGTATCCATCCGCAGACTTGAATAAACGCAATGCATACGCGAATATAATTATGAAGTTCCAATATAAAAATCCAATCAAATCATTCCTTATTCACTCATACCGATAGCAGCTACTGGGAACTCGGCCCCATTATGCGTGAGGGGTTTCGCAGTGGCCAACGAGTAGACCAAGATGACAGAAAGTACAATCGGAACGACAAGACCCCAGCATATTTTCCAGTACCAGTGCAGCTTTATCCCGAGCATGAACTCAATATCTTTGGTGACATTTCCAAGGCCATAGAACCAAGCTATTCCAATGCACTCCAAAGTTGCTAGAACGTAAATTGTAAAATTGCCCCCAAAGTTGTCCACCAAAGTCAAGATAAATTGCCCTCCCTATGGAACGGTTCAATATAATATGTATTATACGATATTCCATCAGTTTACGCAGTTTCTGTCTACGCATGCAAACTATGAATAGATTTTTTAAATACCGGCGTAACGTAAATCAATCCTAATGCAAATCCCAGTAAGCAGGTAGTAGCAGTAACGTAAACTTTAGAAAATTTAGGGAACTGGTCGCATATCACGGTGATCACAGCCATTTGCCAAGAAACTGCACTGCCCACCCCAAGACTGAACAGCATCAGGAAAAATAGGACGGCAAAGAGCTTGAAATGCATTGAGTTTACTCATAAAGTTATAATGGTTATCACCCTTTTAATACGAGATTAATGGGTAGATTATGGTCTATGTACTTGGGGAACAAAAGTGAACTTGGAGATTGCATCTGGATAGCTGACAAACACGAGTCCTGGTCCACTGTCCACTACCTCAGACACGTCTTTGTCCAATTGGTAGGCCAAATTACCAAGAATGGAGAAGACGGTGAGCCCTGCCAGAAAACTGGTAAATGTGTCCATAATACTTACAATCAACGCATCCCTATGAACGTTGTGCCTGAACGGGTTGTACGACGCATACATTATGATGGGCCCAAATCCCGTCGATAAGGAGAAGAAACATTGGCCAACAGCAGCATACTTTACAAAAATATTCATTACTCAGCAGTTGATTTTATATGCATATATGTACTGAATGCCTGATGATTTTATTTTAAAGGACCTACTTACCCAAACGTTAGGATCATAAATTTTGTCCCATTGGGGTGTAATGAAATACTTGATACCGGTCCAAGCTCCGGGTTTTGCGCAACCCGTCACAAGTAAAACCAGGAGGACAACATAAGGATAAATTGCGGTGAAGTACGCAACTTTCCCGGAGCTCTGAACTCCTCGCACAATGGAAAAAAAGACAGCAAGCCAAGATACAAAAAGGCAAAGTGAAAGTCGCCAATCCGGGTAACCAATACCATCATCAATGTTCACTTTTTGTTTTAGCACTTCATTTCTGAAATGGATGAACAATAAAGGAAACAGTTTAAAATTATCAAGTTTCCCCAGGGAAATTAAACATAAGCTTATCGTGTAATTCTAAGCTCACTCAAAATATAGCAGTGGCAAACTGATACCACTGGTTTCGTTTGTAGTCAAGTTTCCAATTATTTCACAAGTTTCCTCACCAGCCCAAGAGGGATCACACGCTGACCATGGGAGCGTGGTTTGGAACGAGGCAAAAAAGTAGAAGACCGTAAGGGCCATCACAGAACAGTAATAAGTGACAACGCAGAATGAGCATAATGTGGAGCCATACCCAACCCCTATGATTTAAAAAAACTCAAGGTTAGTATCAAACATAATCAGTAATTTCTATCCGTATTAAGTATCTCAAACCTTTGAAGAATGGCGACATCTCCCAACATTTTACTTGCCCGTATGAACAAAACTGCCCTGCAACAATGAATTATTCAGGTTATCTAATGACATGAGAATCGTTTTACATAACATGACATGGTTTATTCTCTCTACCTATGGATAACTCCAGAAAGTATATTGGTTTCCCAATGAAAAAAAGGACGATCAAATAAGGGATAAGGCTTTAAAAGTCAAATCAAACAAAACTGTTAAAGCCACCCTAATTAAAACACTAAAATTAGTAAGGATTAAAACTTACAACGCGCCACCTCCATTCTGATATACACCATGTTGGTTAAGTAAAGTCCAGCGGATCATACATAATTACATTCAATACATTCATGTTAATTTCTTCATTTCACTAAAGTATCGTATATGCACACTACAAAACCAGCTCGGGAACGCAACCCCTCATATCAACGCACTGTAGCTGTAGAGGCTGACAAAAGCTGCCGATCGCCAAAAGATTTCAAGGGTTAATAATCTTTAAATATGAATATCTCAAACTGCAATTGTTGGAATTTCGAGATGACAGTTTTTGTGATCGGCAGCGTTTGTCAACCTCTACGGCTACAATGCGTTGTCCCCGTTTTGCTATTCCTGAACCAACCTGGTATGCGACGAAAGGAAATCTGTAAAAATTTCCTATGCCTACACTCATAGCAATGCATGACAATAGAAATTCCAACGAGTTTGACCACTGCCCTCTTTCAGGGGCCTCGGAATGAGATTCAGGATCTTCAATTGGAAGTTCGTCCAACCCTGGAAGGCTCTTTTCGTTACCTCCATTTGACAAAGCTGAGCTAATTATTTGAGATTCTACGGAATTGCGCTGTAACAAGTGTGTATAACATGTGTATAACAAACGGTCATTTGTTTTAAAGTAACTTCGATGTGTGATTGAATCTTACAGGTGGGTATACAACGTCAGTACGGTCGTCTAAAGAAATGTTGTCCCCTTCAAAAGCAGTATTGATGATTCCATTGTTGTTGCTACTGTCGTTAAACTGATAATAAAGACAGTTAAAATCGACAATAAACAATTAGATTCGAAACTTGGATAATCATTTTTAAGCTTTAATTCATTAACTTACCCAGCGCCCATTGATCTTTGTTTCGTTTTCATTCTCCATCCTCTAAACTTGCACAGTCGTGTCGTAGCACGTACAAAAGTTAAACTGATTTGATGTCTTCCATTAGCCAGCACCGCAATTCGTCATCCAAATTTCTGGCCCAATTCATTCACAGTCACTATATATTAGACAGGAAATACGACAGTAAAGAGCTGCCGCCTAATAAAGATGCACCAAGGCGCCTGCCCTCAAAACCTTATTTAGCCGCTCCGCGATTTTGCCTGAAATTTGCCTTAGCATAGTTCATTGTTGCATGCGGAGATTGACGAATCTGCCAATCATATACGAGCATCAATTTAACGATTTCGTGCACTTCCGATACAGCCCAGGCCCAATTTCCATCGGTCACACAACGTTCTTTCGCCGTTACCCCCTCTGCCCGGTGCCCGCCACCGCCTCGGTAACATTTCTCTAATTATTGCAGCATTCATAATCTACGCCCCATCAAAATCTACCATCCTACCAAATTGTGCAGCCCCAAAATCGCCGCACGCCCAAAAAGTTTAGAGGCCGCACCCTCTCCGCCGATCATCTTTAATTACGCCCTCTCTTTACAAATTGAAGTTAGCCGATTTTTGCCCACGTGCCCTCAACCTTCGCAACACAACACAATTCATCTTGCAGCTTAACCTAAATATAAGCAGCCTGCTTAGAAACCAAGATTCGATTACATTTCGAAATAATATTTAAAAAAAAACTAATGACGCAAATTCATTCGGGTTTTTACGTGCGTACACAGTGCACTGCCTTAAAACCAGCCAACAAATTAACTCATTCACGCTAAAAAAAACTTATAAATAAAGTGCCACTGCTGCAAACTGCCCATATGCACGATGTTACTAATTGCCTACTGCTCGGCGCAGCAAACCAATACTGCAGCTCTTTTTTGCACGTTGATAGGTCCTGCCAGCCTTAACACGTTGCCTTTTCAAAATCAAATCCATGCTCCAAATGATAGCGCGTCTAGCCCTTACATGCGCACCCAATCCATAGCATGCTTGGTAAATATATACACATCGTTCTGCCGCGCCGATGCATCATTGCCCAACAAACAGAGCTCAAGCCCAAAAGCAATGCACCCCGCTGACACACAAATAGGGTTGTGTGGAGTATATGTATAGCATTGCAATGTGCATGTTGTATATCACTGCATTCAGCATTGAGACGTACAGTCGATTATTATCGGCCTTAAACTGTTAAATGCCACACTAAATCCTAACCGTATCGGTTCGCCCCACGTCCTAAGAATAAGCAACCCTACCCCAAAAACCCAATGAGGACCGGCAACAAAAAAACAAAAAAAAAATGCCATGGCATTCATTTTAGCTTTGCCAATACTAGCAATAAACTACACTTGCTGTATGCTGAATTGCTGCCCTGGCTGATACCAAAACATATGTGGGCGCCGAATATTTAAAAGTTTAAGTTGTACGATGTTTAGTAAATATAGCCTTACAGGTAACAAAGCTCGTAAGCTTACTTCTTATCAAACCAATCCTTATCCCAATATAACGAAAAAACATGCATGATCTTTCTGATCTGATGCATGCAGAGAAATGAGGGACGCCTATTCAAATAATTGCGAAGTCCTAAACTTTTAATAGCATCTCTCGTAAGCAAAAAAAACATTTCTCAAACCCTTTTTCATCATTTCGCCACAAATAGAATGAATGCCCTTGCAAAAAAATAACATGCAGTTATGCTATTCATATATATTTTGACGTATATAAAACTGCATATACAATTTGGTTAGGAAAAAACCTTCATACTTTAACCAAGTTCTTTTGTATTTTCTGCATGGATTATTTATGGGCTATGAATGGAAGCTGACGCTAGAGAACAGAGAGTGCTTTACTCTGCTGCTACGGCAAGGTGAGGAAATTGGTGTTATTCTTTATTTATTGAGCGGAAATGATAGCGAAGATGATCAAAATCCTCTAATATTTTCTGCAAGAAGGCACACGTGTGAAAAATTGTAGAAATTGTAAAAATACAATACACATTGTTACAATTGAGTGATACTACAACTGGGCTTAGACTTTGTTACTTCTTCTACTCTATGTAATTACGGGATTTAGATTGGGAGTAGCAGCGGCAGTGATTCTGAAGGAAATATTCGACTGATATCAAATTACATTTCCTTTTCATTATTGTGATACAGTCAGCCTTGTATTAAGACCATTGTTATGTATTATGAAGAATTTTGGGTGTTATCGTCCAGAGATACAATAATTATGTATGCTTTGGCGTTATCAAGAGTTGTGCACGAGCCTTTCTTTCTGCTTCATCAAATACGACCTTCTGTATTGGTGTCAATAATTACCTGAATGCAATACATAACAAATATAATGCATAATATCCAGTAACCTATGCATATGGAATTTCTTACATTATCTTACCAAACAGATGAGTGATCAATTTAATTTGGACTTGAAGGCTTCCCCCAAATGCAGACTCTCTTGAAAAAATTGATACTTTGCTCTTTAAGGACGTTAGCAAATCCTTGAATGATCGATTTTAAAAGTAGTTACACAAATGTAATTGTAATCTGACGAGTGGATTCGCGTCACAAGACAAGAGAAATTGTCACCTCTGACTCTGGCCCTGGACTCTCCGACTGATTCGGAAGCGGCTCTGAAGCCTCGTTTAAATCCTTGAGCTTAAAACACACGATGGCTTCAGGTTGCGTAAGAACATTTACTTATGAAAATAGCGTGTATAGTCGTTAAAACCAGAAGCCGCAAATTTGACCTGGAATGGCATATTAAACTAAAAATAGGAATTCCGTGTGTAAACTCAGTCCCAGGGAGAGAAAACAACGCTATAACTGATCATGCAATCATCAACTCACAACAATAAAAATGATCTGTTTGTATAGTGTCGTGGTTTGGTGTCAGCTGCCGATGAGATGGTGAATCTTGAGAACAATAAAACTTCTCACCTCACTCTATTCACGAATCCACTAGCTCTCATAACATTATCTCTACGTCTGTCAAACAATGCTGTAATCAGTAGTAAAAACTGGTTATAGTTATATCAGCATACATGCTAAGCAAATATGATTAAGGATATGATGCTAAACTCCAGATAAATAGGTGAGCACTGATGATGATGATGAGATAATGCGTGGTAAGCTATTCAGTTGAAACGGATTAGGTTGATTAACAGTAGCTGTATATATGACAAGCTATCAGACACCAAACTCAAATCTAACCACTTTATCTTCTATTGCTACTCTAATAGATAAACTTTGATAGATACGAGTACTGAGCAAAAAGGAAGGCCTTTTTGGACAGCATTGTCTCTCAACATCCAGGAAAGCTGTCTGCTTCACCTTCATTGAAACAGAAACTACTAGTGATGATGTAAGTATTATGTTTTGGAATATGATTACTTGCACGAGCACAATATAAAACTAATTTAATTTCTGTGTTCGATTTTAAGACGATAGATTTTGCAGGTATTATTAGATTAACGTTTTTACCGAAAGGGAAAATATGTACTTATAAGGTTTGTGTATATACTTTACTACGTCAGTCTGCAGACGCTCGGAAATATTTGGTGTGAGGTGAATATTCATGATTGCGATGAACATGCTTCTGGTGTTTGATCAAGTTATAGATTAGAAAAGCATTTAGCTCTGTTTGCAAAAAATATAAGTATCGTATTTGGCAGTCAATAACTTTTACACCTATGCTACACTCTAAAAATTCTGCAAAGAGGATGACTACTTTGTTTTAAATCTCAGGCGCATTTATCATGCTCAGAAATCTGAAGTAGAGCGGAAATTCTGCGAAATCTCATTGCACAAACAAGCAAGGAATCAACAATGCAAGTTCTGCATAGCCTTAAAAATCTTCAATGCTAGATACATATATATAATTATACATTTTTATAGACATTGTGATATTGATCCTGAGCATGTTTGAAGGATGCAACTTGCAACAATGCATGCGTTGGTCAAGGTTTCCCATAAACCATGTCTTGTTTTATGCATTCAGTACAAACTAAATCTGACGCATATGAATTGATACTCAAAACGTTTCCCATTTTAACAATCAATATCAAATTAAAGTTGTTGTAAATTTTGAAGGTTTCTTAAAAGGCATTTATATAATTGGCGTGACAAGATGTAGTATTATAGTAGGACGGAATATTAAAACCTCACCTGTCAACGTTAAGCTATCTAGTTAGGAAGAAGACCACCGATGATACGGAAGGGTTAAGAAGCGTTTCGTAATGTTCCAAGGTCAATAAATCACCCATTCCAGAGGAAAAGTTTACGAAAAACAAGAGACCGAATGTTAGAAGTTATTTATAAATTTTACAAAATTAAATGCAGTAGAGGTAAAGATGACGCTAAAATCACCGATTAACTTGCAGCTGCCAGAGCTAACAATAAACTGATGTTAATGGGCCACGTGTGGTGAAAAATTTACATTTATGAAAGATGCGATGCTACTAACACTGATCAGTATGAAATATCGTTGATAATCAAATCATGCATGGATGTGTGTCTAGGTTTCGGAAAATCCAGGAGAGATGAGGATGAGATGCTAATGAAACAGAAATAGTTGACAAGAACATACATACATACGTAACGTATACAATTAATTTACACCTGTAATAATATCATGTAACGCAATAGTCGTGTAATTGTCACCTTGCCGTGTTTATAGTTTACAGGTGTCGATTCTTATATTGTCAGTTTGGCATATGACAAGTGTAGCTGTCATGTAAGCAAGTTACTAACGGTCGCCGAGTTACGGAGGCTCTATATGCTCTGTTACTGATCAGCTTTGAAACTGTGTTTATTAAAGGATCAGCATTTATTACTCGTTTGCAAGATAGGCTAATACTTTCAATGCAATTTTAATTGTGATTGTGTGGAATCTTTGGAACTTCCAAATCTCCAACCTTTGTTCTGTTTCAGCTTAACGCAATATAAGTAAGCACTCATTTATTGCTAAGGCTTTTCCAAAATTTACAGCACGTATTATAAATTGCAATTACGCATGCTTGCTACTGACTTTATCAGAAAGTGATTGTGATAATGAACGAAATGAATTGATAAATTGACAAGCTGTCGAGTCGAGAGTAATGTAAGGCATAAATAGTTTTGCAATAATGCTTGCATGCCAAGAGTGCCATGACCTTCCCTTGTAATATAGTTCCATAAATTTCGTTCACAAATTGATAATTAGGATGCAAAAATTAATTACAAAATCACTTCCTGTAATTTAAGCCTTAAGAAAATACCCGTCCTCTCATCTATAAACATTGATGTGGGAGGAGCGATAATTATAATTTCTGCGTAGCAACTACATGTATGATTAACTGATGACAAATTTTCCGTCATGCAACAGGTCCATGTTACAGCTTCTAAAAGTTCAGCAGTTATCGAACCCATGTTTACCAACAAAATCGATGTTTACTGAAACAACATTTGGTATGAAATTCCAAATCACGAAGTAATGTTGTATAGCACGATGCAAGTTAGTGAAATCATGACAGGAATATTTATTTTATGGTTTCATAACATAGTCAGATTCGTGAAAAAGGGAAATATACTGGATGTAGGAAACGGAGGTTTTTATTTTTTGAATGGATGAATCAATTAGCATAGCTGTGTCGTATGAGTATGTTATGACATTTCTCCCCGTGCTTCCTTATTCCTAACCTTGAAATTTATCTCATTCTGATGCTCACCTGTCTTCATAATATGACACTGACAAATAAATACAAGCAGGCATGTTTGTAGCTGATTGAAAAAGAAAAAATATTTATTAAAGCAGGCAATTCTGAAATCATGATAATCTATATTTTAAGCTATGTTAATTTATAATTCGATTCAGTAATCTTTCATAAACGCACAAAAAATTTTATTAGGATTGACCATTAGTCACACTTTTTAATCAATGTAACAGACACTAGAAAACTATGAAATATTACACCGGGAAAAGAAAGGCACAGGTACGTCGGATCCAAATTGACCGGAATTTGAAGAGTAGTCGTTAAACTGTCCACCAAATGGAAGAGTATTACCCGAATAATTGTTACGACTGGGGGTGGATGATGCTAATGGAGCAACGCCAAAACAATTCAGAGGATGATCATGTGGAGTAGAGCACATGCGTGGGCAGCATCGACAGCACTGATAGTTACATAATGCACAAGGAGTAGATGATCCAAAGTCACTGCCCAGTTGGGCAAAAGGGTTTGATCGAGGAATTTCATAATGGAATCGGGGTACTGTGTTTGAAGAAGGAGACGGCCGAAACGAAGAGAGATGACGCACTGAAAAACAAAAGTTAACGAAATTAAAATGCTCGTTAATTTTTTCAGGAACTTGAATCCCATTGAACTAACTTTATAGTATTAGGCTACCATGTCACTATAAAAATGATTAGCCAATACTTACAAAATTAGTGAATAAGGAAGCAAGACACAACTTACCCGAAGTGGTTGCTAATGGGGTGCAATTTTGCTGCCTTCGAATGGTGTACGTCTGGTTTGGATTCCTTCTGAAGAAAAATATACCCAAATATGATTAAATAAATTGGTCTACTAATCCTTCAGCAACGTCCTTCATAATTATATTATAGCAGTACACTGCTAAGCCAACAGCATACTTTTAATAATGTCTATAATTTCCGATTAGTTCTCACCTAATAGTTTCTAGAGATCTACACTAATAATAAATAATAAAGTACTGTACAAATATTCTATAACTAATAACATTCTGTGTTAAATACTTACATTTCAAAATTTGTCGTCGGGACAAATTCACCTTCATACCACTGATCCGTTGGAGATTTCACATCAACAATAATTTTGCAACGGGCGTTATATTGCCCATTGGTGCTAAATTTTATAGCATGAATGTGATAAGGACTGGGGTTTAAGTTCATCGTGAATTAGCAAGTTATATGCACCATTCGCTTTTCTTTAAAAAATTCCAGTGCGTAACTGATTTTTCGTCACCTTCACCTTTAAGCTAACTGAAAAGTAATATACAACCTGGTCGAAAACAAAGTTTCGTCTAAAAGGTAGAAAACCAAGATGCTCTGCTGATGACGATGATGCTGAACAACAAATTTCCGATGGGTGGTGAATGTCTAAAGGTTCAATGTTTGATTAACATTAATACGACAGTACTTAAAATGGAAATCCATAAATGCAGCACAATATACCTGTGCCCACTGATTCCAAAGGTAATGCACCTGCTCTTGTTTCTTTGTGCTGACTGCTGTATATGCAATGGAAATGTGAAAGACATGAACTTTTGTATATTAATAATTTAAAATATCTCCTTTGAAACGGAAACGATGGGCTAAATCTAATCTTAAGTGATTGTAAAAGGAAAGGACCAATTGTCCATAATATATTTGAATCAATAATAGATAAATTGAGACAAAGTGGTTGTGTGTGGTGTGAGGCGTATGGAAAGTACTGAATTAATGGAAACCTGTTCCACAATATTTCTTTTTGTAGCTGCATAGTATATAGTATATAGAGGAGAGAGATCTTCTCAGCGATACCGTGGAATTATGCACATAAATCTCAATAACATTAGCAAAATGGGAGTTTACTGGTTTCTCCTTTCATGAAAAGTTGACTGTGAAAGTGATAGCAACAATACAACGTATTAGGGAAGAGCTTGGTTGTTTTACTACAGTTTTAAAATAATTAAAACATCTTTAACTTGAATTAATTATTTTTGAGATGTAAAAGAAAGCCAATTAAAAACGAGACAGTATAACGATTTAAAACGCCAGAAATACAATTTACTGAAGTTTCTCCTTATTGTTGCTTCTCTAAGGCTCCCTAATGTTTTCAAGTTGGTCGATACAGTCCTGGAGATCGCCGTAAATAACCTCCCACTCCTCAAGTAGGGCGTCGAAATTTGCCTTTGCCTCAATAGCAATTCTAATAAAAGATTGAAATTCGATACAATTGAGAGGTATCTATGTAAAGGGATGACCGTAAAACGCGTGGAAAATGATGCATGTACTTACTCATCATCCTTCTTGCACTTTTTTATTAGTTTTTTTCGTTGCTTTGGAGTCATGTTCTTGGAGAACACAAACTGATCCACACAAGGGTCGATCCACTCTAACTCCTTCTTTTGTAAAGCTTTTCCTGCGTCCGAAACTCTCTTGTGTAACGCAGCCTTCTCATTCACAGCACGCTTGTACTTCCCTAGAATTAGTTTCCACTCGTCAAGCAAGTGAGCGGTTTCTTGACCCGGTCTAAAAGTCGTGTCAAACAAGACATCAGACTTGTCACCCCACACAATTTGCTTTGTGTTGAAATCGATCAACTAAAATATACAGAAAAAATATCAAAAGCCTTGTGTTTTACATAAACAGCATAAACTATGACTATGAGCTACTAATTACGTTGATAAGAGATAGATCTTTACCTCTTTGGTCAGCCGTTCCAAAATTAATCGAATGTCCATTCGGGTCTTGTGCCAAAGTGCGCTGCTATCTCTTGTTATTAAAAGTTGTTTTAAAATCTTATTTTCCTCTTCCAACTCCTTTACCCTATTACTAATGACTTCCGGTGAACTCATTTCGAAATTAAAAAGGGGTCACTAATTAACCCCGGTGTAAAATTTGTTTGAATATTAAATCACCGTGTGACAAACAAATGCACACAGTGACGATGACAAATGATGCCGTCTCTCCCTACTAAATGTGTTAGCATTTAATACCCACCTACCATGCTTCTGCTTTTGGCTTGGGTAGTAGTGAGCATTACTATGCTGCTTCTCTTCTTCCACATACATCTATTCATCATGATCATCATCGTCGTCGTCGTCGTCAATCGTCATTGTCCTTGGTATAATAGTATTTTTATGAAGCAATGCATGTTGACTACAAGCCTCGTTCATGCATTCTTTTCATCGAAGAAATTATTACTACAATTTGTCAATTGTACTTTACACCCGGCATGGAGTTTATGATTCTCAGTAATGGTCTACGGAAACCGATTTACATATCAATGTATGTAGTTGAACTAAAATCGTGTTATCTTGTACTTTTCATGTTGAAGATAGCGAGTTCTTCAAAATATTCATATTGCATGGGATTTAAGTACTCTGAAATGATTATGATTTTCTTGCTGGTTTGGAAAGAATATGTGGACAAGTAACGTTATCAGCTTTGTTTTTCATTATGTAAATACTTTTGTAGCAGAGTAATCAGGGAATTTCATAACTTTTAAAACGTACTATTGATGAAATGAAGTGAGATATTTAAATGATAGAAATAAACTTTTTTTTTAATTTGCAAGAATAAAACTTACTTTTTAATGCTTAATTACTCCCAGCCTTAAGTTTCTTAGCATTCTTGAAGCAAATCACCACTCCTTGTCGATACGTTTTTTACATCTTAGTCACTTACTAATGACTCATTAGTAATCATGAATAAAAGCTAGGTTATACAAATGTATTGGATAATTTTGTGCTGATACAGTTTAAGTTATTGCATATAGAAATGATTTTAGTGAAGCTATGGAAGATTTAACCTACATCAAAATTCAATCTTTGTAAATAGCTTTTACTTTATAGTATCCTAGTGCCCCAATTCATTTGGATGAATGATGCCTTTATGCATGGTTGCTCACACGACCTGACTCTTTCAAATGTCAGCGACTTAGATTTAAAGTGTTATATCGATAACCAGTGCTGAATTGATCTAACCTAACTATAATAAACAGATGAAAAGCTTAAAATAAACATTACACCTGAGCTAAGCATGCAAAATGGTCCCTTACAAGTAGCTTGTAATTCGTTAATTTTGTGAAAACACGACCACCACAGGTTCGTTGGGGACTTCTGAATCCAACGGGATTAAATCCCGGTTGGCAACCAGTCGAACACTTGTCTATTCCATAATGTTGAGGGAGATGCTGACAGGGGCATCAGACTTCTACCCATGTGTGTTTTAAAGGAACTTCCTTTTTTTAAGTTCCACACTTGGAATTCGTAAAGCTGTCAATTAGTATTCGCCAAAATAATTTTGGATGTATTTTACTTTAATTTTAATCATTATCGCTATTGGTATGCTTTTACATCGATCTTAGCTCCATTAATGTTAAATCTGTTGAAGGGCTCAAGCAACATGGGCCTACGACCTTGGCTTATATGATCATACATAAATTTCTACGCAAGCTGTCATTGAAAATGCAATAGTAGGCATGTTAAGCCTGCTCTGAGGAAAAAAGTCAGGATGCAATAACAGTGGATAAATATAATATACATATTACACATATTGTTTGGTGGCAGTACTGATTTATTATTTTATCAACCAGTACAAGACAGCATATCAATCCATGAGGGCAAATTGTAATGATTTGATCTGAGAGTTTTAATACGGTAAATTTAAAAATTGAAGATACATTACTATTATTTTTTGAGATGGGTCGTTGACATAGTTAACACTGACATTGGCACATTAAATTACAGAAACCTAATTCATTTTCTCACCTTAATTTCGTTTCATCATCTGATTACCCTTTTGAAAGACAGTAGTTTCATTTGATAGTGGCTTATAAATAGTTTCATATTATTATTAAGAGATCACAAAGCTTCATTGAGCGCAACTCGAGGCTTAATCTAGCGTAATTATTTCATCGTCAGAATCAAAATACATATAGTCTTCAATATTGAATCCAGGTGCAATCTGATTCTGTTTCACACTGGGCTGTTCTTCTATTTTAGTAACTGTAGCGGTTGGACGTGGTTTCCGGGTTGGATCCTTGTAATTTTGGGTCCACTTGGCGAAGAGCGGATGCTCTGCCCGACCTGGTGGTTGTGGCTTTGATTGAGAACCTCCTAACTTAAGATTGTTATTAGTAGACTCTCCACTAAAACTGAATGACTTTGATGACGATGCAGTGACAGTGCTATTTCCGATGGCACCCAATACAAATCCACGCCCTGCGAATGGGTCGATAGAACTGATTTGGCTTGACGTTGAGAGTGGTGATGACAAAGCTGAAGGGGTGTTTTCAGTTGATGGGATTTCTATACAAACATAAAATTCCGATTAGATGTAAGTTTGACCAAAAACTGGAACATTAAAGAATGCATGTGAGATTTAAAAAATCTTTGAATTACTTGGAGGGGATGTTGGAGTAAAGTAGCTAGTTATTTTCTTGGCCTTTCCGTTCCGCTCTGGCTCACTTTTCTCTTCTTTCTTCCTTTTGACACTTTTCTTTGGGCTGGGCTCCTTGATCTTAACAAAGCTTCCACCACAATTACTTTGATGGGTTTTGTACCAAAAATCACTGGGACCAGGCGCTCGGTTCATGGAACGCTTTACCATTCCGTAATATGGTGGTCGATGTTGACACGGGCCATTACATTTCCACCAGTGAGTCTTGAAATAATCCACTTCGTCATTGAAAGTATGATACACCTGAAGTTCATAAAATTGTCAGTTATGCATATAAATTAATTGACCCCTTTAACGCTTATTTGTAACCATAACACAATACTCTTACAGTTATGTTAGCGCCTGTCAGTCTGTTAATGCGGTACATGTGCTCATGGAAATGTGGTCCATGACTTTCGCGTTCTCGGTTATTTTCAGCAACAAAGAGATACGCGTGAATCATTTCGTGCTATAACAAAACAATTAAATCGAATTCCAGCTTTAAAATCAAAACTGAGCAACGTAAAATGAAGACAATGATTCTGAACCATTCTACGTGTGTGTGTACCAGTAAAGTTTCCACCAAATCCTTCCTTGGACGAAGAGACAGCAGTGGTTTCGACAAAGAAATAGAGCACTCTTGGTTTCTTCCACTGTATCTACACAGTCCAGCACATAAAGTCATTCGTGGACTCCATTTGACATAGACTGACCCCAATTTCCCCCAGAAGAACTCCTGATTAAATTGAGCGAATAACTCAAAAATATCTGGATTCGGGTCCACCAGTTCCCAACTTGAGTCAACCACAGAATACTTACTAGCAGCCATGTTTGTTCAATCTTCATAGAAATATAAAAGAAGACACGTTAAATTAAAACCTTATCGATACTGAGACTATTGAACAAGTATCAATAGTCAGTACAAGTAAATAAAGTTAAAATGTTTTACCTTCAACTTTTGTTCAAAATACTGATTCGGTTGTTAAATTTTATACACAATGTATTGACTAAACTACAATGTCACGACATAAAATAGCAGAATACCGAATAATTAATTGAAGAATGTACAAAAGTACATCCAATCAAAACTTGACTGTCCGTTTACGATTTTGTTTTGTCTGACCATAGATGATACTTTCTTTTGTCAAGTCAAGACAAGAATGAAGTGTGTAACAGATGAGATGTTGTTGTTCCCTCAAAATCCATATATGATATACAAAGAGAGCCACTCTCCTTCCCACCCCAACATCAAAGAAACAGACGAGCGGGACGGGATTTTGAATTAGTACCCTTATATTGAGTGACCCACCTGAGTATAAACAACATATGATGACTTCGTAATTAAAATGGGAAATTAAAAATTTATTCGGTGCAATTATCGCAATTGCCTATATTTTCTAGGCAGTTGAGCTACTCTGGTAGCCTATCACTGCCATGAGTGCTCAGATATACTTAGGAGCAGCGGGGGAGTACCAAGTGATAATTCCCAATCAAGGGGTTATCCAAAAGGCCAAAGAGTTATGTGCTCCTAACAACACTGACACTCAACTCATGTATCGTCATGATAGTCAAAATCATCAACACCAGAACCAACTTCTTCCTCGTCAACCGGAATCAGTGGTTGTGTCGACAAGAGGGGGTCAGTATGGGGCACAAACGCAGAGCACCTTAACCTCACTAAAGTTTGACTGTGCCATTTGTCACGATGTTTTTAGTGGCCAATTTCAGTTCTTTGAGCATCTCAAAGGTCACTATGAAGGTGGAGCGGGGTCGCAAGCTGTAGCCAGTACAAGTTATAAACCTACCCAAATACAAAATGCAGCTGTAAACAGTCATGAAGTTGGAGTTAGGTATGATTTAGACCCCGCGATTGTGGTAAAAGAGGAAATTGTTGTCGAACACCAATCAGCACCTCCCCTGGTAATTTTAAAATATGCTACTCAAAGATACGTTACTAGATACGCTACTCAAATTATTGCTTTGATTTAATTGGCAAATTTTACTCGTAATGTCTGTTTGTAGTACTCGCACACCAAGCTTTCTCAAACTGCTCCACCTCTACTACCCAGTCAGAGCAATCGCCAAACCTCTGATGCAAACCAAAGTTCGAAAACTACTCACAAGCTCGGTTCTAGTGTTCCAAACAAACCCAGAAAACGTAAGAAGGGGGGTGGTTCCCCCTTATCCTGTCAAATATGCATGAAAGTGTTTAGAAAAGTGGAAAATTTACAACTGCACACCAATTGCTGCCAGCACATTCCAAGTCATGAGGAAATCCTGGGAATTGGAAACGGCTCAGAGATTACACAAAAGCAACCACAGCAATTGGCCGCAAGGGATGACAGCCCTCTGGGACAAATACGGGTATGCTGTACTTGGAGTAGTTTTCTTATAAAAAGCGATATTCAGTCGGATGGTAGTAAACTTCCTAACTGTTTAATTAATTAGATAACGCAGACTGAACGCATACAGATATCAAAGTCACCACAGAAAAAGACTATTGGATCTGCCACAAAGCCAACCCCCATTCAAGATGATCTGAAAAACAACGACGGGGATGATGGGGATCCCGAGTTCCATGTTGGATTTGATGATGATGATGAGCTGGACGAGGAGCAGACAGAAATGATGTATTTGGACAGCAATATTTGTCCAAGTTGTGATGAAATGTGCGAGTCAAAAACTGACCTGGACGAGCACATACGCAACCTACATCCAGAAGTTCTCACTATTCCAGTGGAGAATATCAAAGGTTCTAAGAAAAAGAAGAACGGTTACGGCACCAAAAAACCAGACGTACTTAAGTGTCAGCAATGCCACAGAGTTTTTAACCATCGAAATTCTTTAGTGTACCACATGCGCGGTCATACTGGGGAGCGACCTCACAAATGTGATGTTTGCAGTAAGAGATTTTTTGCAACTTCCGCTTTAAAGGTAACCTACATCCCTTTAAAATATTAGCGCATATTGTTATGATATGAATACAACTAGGTAATTTAATACTCAGGTTCATCTCCGACTTCACTCTGGGGAGAAACCCTTTCATTGCAAACATTGTGGGAGGGATTTTAGACAGTGGGGAGATCTCAAATACCACATCATTTCCATTCACTCTGACATTCGCCAGTATCAGTGTGAATTTTGTGGGAAAGACTTTGCACGAAACTATAGCTTAATTGTACACCGAAGAATTCACACGGGTGAACGAAACTACAAGTGTGAATTCTGCACCAAATCCTTTCGGGCTGCGAGCTACTTGCAGAATCATCGACGTATTCACACAGGGGAGAAGCCGCACTCTTGCTCCATTTGCAACAAGCCATTCCGTGTTCGCTCCGATATGAAACGACACATGGCATCCCATAGTAGGGATATCAAGGTGGCTGAAGTCAGTGTCGTCAATGCCATCCCAGTCAGTATAACCTCTAACCCTGTGTCTGTAGTATCTTCCATTGGAGCCAGTGTATTGCAACCTGTTCCTATTCAACCCAAACAAACTTCGCCAAATATTGTGGCTTCAATCGTTAATACAGCCGGGGTAATAATCCCTTATATATCGGGTTCAATAACTTCTCATCTTGTCTTTAACTTGTAGATAAATTCTATATTGTTATCTCAGGTTACAACCGGGACAATTTCTCATCGAGTCGTAACCCAGCAAGATGCTTTTAAGACTGCACTTTGTGTACCGATACCCATTGTTAGTCAAGAAACAAGTCCTACTACCACTGTTATTACTGGAGACACCATTAACATCTCATTGGGCGATGGTGGTGTGCACCACACAGCAGAAATACTGGTACAGTTTTTGTTCTGACTTTTATTTTTATTTTTTTAAATTACAATATCAAAATTAGCTGTATATTTATTGTAGCAAACCGGTGTAACTACACTACAAGCAACCGTCCCAGAAGGAATGACTATATACGGGGAGTACCAAGATACGGGTTCAGGGTTGGAAATTATCACCACAGAAGGTTCACGGGCCGGTACAGTAGTGTTGGTTCCATTAAACCATCATTATATACAAAACTAGATTTAAAATACCGTTAATGCTCCAACGGCATAACACAAAGGTTTAGTTCAAACGTTCCAACCTTGATGTTTCAACCTTGAGACCATGTGCAATATTTTCAGAAACTGAAAATTTATGTAGAGCATAATTATGTACAATTATCTTTTTTTATTCGTGGTCTATCTGTGATATCTAAATTTGGGATTGTCAAATAAACCTATTTTAAACTATTTGATAATATACACATTTCGTGGTAAAAAATATTTATGATCAGACAAGTACTTGAGCATGTTTTTAGTAGGTCTGCTCTCGATCCGAAGTATCTATGCAAAGATCTGTTTCGCTTTATTATTATTATAATTATTATATTTTTAATGTATCGTGAGAACCGAGAATTTTAGCTTTATTCGTTTTTTAAGCATAACTATTTATTTACAAATACCTAGAGATGAATTAACAGTGTACTTATAATTGCAGAACTCATATTCCAGCAGAGATTGAAAGATTATATATATTCCAGAACCAGTCTTATTTATAAGTCAACATGAACGTATTTTTTATGGTTTACTTGACAGAAAATTCTTATAATATAGTTTAAAAATAAATTGAAATATTATCTCACATTTTTGTACTGTCGTTCTTCCCTTTGCTTAGTTCCAATCCCAGGTTAAATGCATATAATAAACAACATTCTACGTACCTACCAATTTTCAAAGATTTTTCATGCAAATTACTTTAAATTC
The DNA here is from genome assembly GCA_001718145.1 of Orchesella cincta. Taxonomy (NCBI): domain Eukaryota; kingdom Metazoa; phylum Arthropoda; class Collembola; order Entomobryomorpha; family Orchesellidae; genus Orchesella; species Orchesella cincta. Next base: position 73,973 of record LJIJ01000237.1, on the reverse strand, counting down.
ATAGTCATTTCATAACCAGCTAAAAAAGTAGGCGTGCATTCATATTTTGGGTTCAACCTAATCTTCATTATGTAGATCACCAAAGTTATACATACGTATATGAACCCGACTGACCTCTAACTTAAATGCAAATGAAACTCCTCGGCTTGCAAGGTAAAGTAAAGCCCCCTTTATAATTCATTTTTCACCTTCGTTCCCTCAAACGTGTTCCCGACAACCACCCATACAACCCTGCGTAGCAGTATAGTACTATATCATACTATATCATATAGCATTGCACCGTAACATATTATGCAGGTATATATTTCCGTCTTTTGGTTTGTGTTTCACAACACCCATGCTAGTGCATTCCATTTCTGCACAATGCAATCAAAGCATAATATATTTTGAACTTAATAGTCGTATTGTATTGAACAATTCAACTAGCAAATATATCCTATTATGCAATATGGGTTTTACCTAGACATGTATTTTGGCTGATTCATATTGTTTCTAGCTATCACATTTTATAGCCCATTTAACGATGTCCAACTGTAAAACTCAAGACAGTCACCCATTATATCACCAATACTTACATTTTGTTGGACCAGGGATTCATTTGTATGCATATAAAGGGGGTGATGGTTCAATCAACCAATGCTAATTTAACACCTACTCCTCATAAGATGAATGATTGAAAGTGTCGCATATACTCACTAATATAAAATGACATTTTATGGGCAGACTAGACGACGCAGTTACCGAATGTTTGTAAAACACAATTAGCCCATGTAAAACGATACTTCTTCAAATATAAGCTATCAATTTATAAGTTTGATACGTATCTCAGAAAATCAAAGCACCCATCAATGTTTCAAGCATCCCAACTGACACGTCTTTCTTTCTTTCTCTTTCTTTTTCACCACGTCTTCGTCGTATGTTATGTATTATATGCAGGAACGATGCATAGTGCTCCAGAAATTCTGAGTTCCTTCAATCAATCCCATTTCGGTTTGGAGACGAGACAAGTTACAACAGTTGTTTAGATTATAGAGCAACCTAAAAAAAGCCTCAAATTTTTGTAAAAAGGTGAAAGGAGCTATATTTAAGCTCAGATTACCAAGCAATAGGAGAGTTTAGCAAGTTTTAATGATGGCTCATCACGACATCTTCTCAGATGAGGTTATTTTATTTGAAACTGCTGAATTTCCATTTTCTCCGTAAAGTTAAATGTGAAGTTTAGACGAGATCTAATTCTCATATACATGTCATGCTCATTACCCATATTTCAGCTATTAAGCACAGATGCTGCAGAGATAGAATCACCAAAACCTGGACCAAGCAAGCCTAGCTGCCTTGTAGCTGCTGCTGCTGGGAATGAGTCAGATGAGAAGGAAGAGGAGTCACGATGGCCTTACAAAATAAAAAATGTAAAGGTGACGTTCGATCCTAATCCTGAAATTATTCAGTATAAGGAGTGCCGAGAAAGGCGCCTGCATGCGATTGCAGAAAGAGAACGAGAGGACCATTTTGTACGGCCACATAGGTCTAGATCAGCATACTCTGCATTTCTTAGAGGGAATGCGCCGTCGCTTTCCACGTTTGATGACTTTCTCTCTATTGTGGGGAGCATGGGGCGTTACCAGCATAGAGCAATCTTTAAGATAACTTGCCCTGTCACAGTAAATATCAGTACTTTCTACCTAACTAGTTTACTAATTACAGCACAACTCATACTAATGCAATCGTCTCATTTTACAGGTGTTTCAAGCGTTACTTACGATGCAATTAATGTTTCTATATGCGACACCAGACCACTGGTGTGCTCCATTGGAAGGGAGACCCTTTCGTGTGCAAGTAAATAACATCACTGCATGGAAACTCGATCATTTGCCTTAGTAAGTTGGGAATATCACGTTAATGAAAGATGCCTATAATTTTTCCTAAGACACTACAATAATTTATAACCTAACTTCCTCAGCACTATAGACGACAATGGAGACTTCAATTTCTCAAAATGCAGTATATATACAAACGCAACGATACATGATGAGGTGAATACCTGCGTGAATGGGTGGGAATATGACCAATCAACCTATATACGATCACTAGTCACTGAAAATAACCTGGTTTGTGGGAAGGAGCTTGTTATAGAGCACGCGTCTGTGGTTCTTGCAGTGGGCTCCTTTTCGGGACCGTTCTTTTACGGAGGAGTGGCCGACAAGTAAAAGCCACAACAATTTACTAAATTTTCAATTTATAGAAAAGTCTGTTAGTATAGCCAAACTAATAATTTTTTAATTTAAATGTTTGTTCAGGTATGGACGCAAGATGACTTATATTCTCATAGCGCTGATGAACTTTATAGCTCATATTATATTAAGCGTATTCTATAAGGAGGTCGGTTTTTATTTCGTTGCTCTGTTTATGAAAGCGTCAACCTACTACAGCTTAGTTATACTTCCAGTCCTTTGGGCCATGGAAGTAACCAAAGAGGGTAAGTGGTTTCTCCTAATCAATTGGTTGCTATTTACTCATTCAAGTTTAGAATTTAAAGGGAGATTGTTTGCATTCATTTAATAGAGGTCAGAACTCATATTTGTGCCCTTACCGGAGTTGCTAATTTCATCGGTACTGCGACCGTCACCATTTTCACCTACCAATTCTCTGATTCATTAGTAATTACTGCGATGGGAATAGGCTTCTCCGCGGCTGTCTTCGCATTGTGTCTCTGCATGTGGGAGTCTCCTAGATGGCTATTTGTCATGAACGAATTAGATGAAGCTGCCGAGGGCCTACGTGAAATGGCTGTCCAGAATAAATTGACGAACAAAAACTCCATCCTCACAAAGTCTTACATGTTTGACACGGTTCGTCTTCTGAGCACAGCCAAAGCGCAGCAAGTCACTCCGACGTATAGCGACTTTCACTTTTTAGAAATGTTCTGCAAACGCAACACCTTGCTGATTGTATTAAGGCTCCTATTTTTATGGTATAGCTAAATCTTTTGTAACCATTTTGTTAGAAAGGTTAGATATTGAAAGCGGGATAATACAATTCAATCATATTTTATATTATTCAGGTTTGCTATCGGAGTGATTGACAAGACGTTAGAACTGAATTTGCCTCCAGTTGTCTCAAATATCTACTTGAACTTCCTCTTCATGCGCATGTCACAACTACCTGGTTTCATCGCCGCAGTATTACTTTCCCATTTGATGGGTCATCGGGACACTCAAGTTATTTTACATGCCATTTTGGCATTCGTTCTGTTAGCAACTGGATTGGTACACGTGTACATTCCAATGGCACACACGCACATGGCTCTTGGAGTCGTTCTCCGGTAAGCAATTATTATTCTTTAAATCAAAGTTTCACCAAGCTGACAATTTGATTGCGTTCTTATGAAATTACAAACTGCTTTCAGATTGGTGTTCAGTGCCATAGTTCTCAACTGCTTTATACACACCCTGGAATTAACCTCTACAAATGTTCGATCATCATTCTTGGGCTTATGCGTTTCTGTGTCTTTCTTCTTTGAAACTCCCATTCCTTTCATTTATTTTATGGTAAGTGTAAAGTGACAAGAAATCTAAACTTGAAGCATAATTCAGCTCATTAATTAACTGTGTTGGTTACGACTCTAAGGTTCGACACTCTTACGGCATTCCATATTATGTATGCGCCGTTCTCTCCTTGATCTCTGCTGTTCTCACTGTATTCCTACCTGAAACGATGGGTCACCCCTTGCCCGACTTCTTGGATGATGTTGAAGAGAAATGGTGCGAAAAATTCGGGACATATTATCGAAACTTGTGGGTTATTCCACTTGTGGCGACAGAAGATGGAAATGATAACCAAGCTTTTGAAATGGAGGAAACAATAACTTATGAAAATATTAATAATTCATTGACTGGTAATCTGCGTGAGGCAAGATGCTCAGCGAATGTTAATACACTGTCAGGTAATCTTCGTGAGTCAAGGTGCTCAGGCACTCGAGAAAGGATGGTCTAAACGTAAATATTAAAATTAAACAATTTAGCATAATATAATTTTTTGTCACATTTTTTAAGCCTAAATTATAGCTGAGAATGTGCATAATAAACACTTTTAATGGACAAAATGTATAATAGTTTCGTTTATAACGTATGGTAAAGGGAACGTGAGAGATCTCTTACTACTTATGCGTGTTCTACTAGCTGCTTCACTTCGTTCCAATCCAACGCAATGCAAGTGAGCTTGTCTGCATGCACAAACAAAAGCTGAAGGGGAAAAGCGAGCAGACTCTGAAGAGACTCTCTTCTTACTACACTCACGCATCAGAGCAAGCTAGACTAGACTACTGAATTCACGGACAAAAAGTGAAATACCGGTACCGGTATATGAAAAACTCTTTTGGCATTGCACACTCTCTCTCTCTCTAAAGCATATCCATTTGAGTAATATAAACGTATGTATTTCGGTAGTACGCGTTTTTCGGTGTGTGCGTAAAAACACAAAAGGTTCTTGCATTCACGAGGAGAAGCGTGGAGTATGTATTTCTCCTACCATTTCTTTCACTACACTTGCAGTTGCCTTCCGGAATCCGTTGAAAACGGAACGTGCCTCTGTGTCGAGCAAAAAGAAAGTACGGTGTGTGCGTTCTTGGGCTTTACCCACATAAGCATATTATTAAACTCTCCAAACCATAATATGGCCTTGCTGTTAGCTGGACACAAAAGTGACTTGACTATTTTATACTTGCTATTGGGCGGTAAAAGCACATTTTGAGAGTGATGTGAAATTGTGATTAGTTTTCTTTAATCTCTGGGTTTTCTTCCAAAGTTACCAATCACTCATGTGAAATCTTGCGTTTAATTTAGATTTTTTTCTCCAAAACTTCCTGTTGCATGCAAAGACCGACGCCACATTACATAAGCTGTGTGGCAGTTGAGACTGTTATCAATTACACGAATCATAATTTAAATACCTAGCTATATGGAAAATGTGTAGCGTTGGAGTTTAGACAAGTGAAAGACTGGTCATTTGATACCGAAACATTGTAATGCGTATAAATGTGTAACAAAGTTCTCTCAGATTCTCAGAATCACCCGCAGCCGAATGATTCATACTGCTGTACAGATGATGATGCAGCAAACTGAGCAAAACCCAAGGTGTTATATGAATACTGAACTTTTATATTGTAGCTATACATGCTCATATACATATAGGGAACACGTGTGTACATAACAAAATGAATGCATGCGTTTGCAGCTTCGTATTTGATATAAAGTGCGTAGGCGTTTATTGCCAAGAGTGAATGTTTTCTTTTACAAAGATCAAAATAAACAAAGGATTGAATTGACACGTGCCATGTTTACATTCAGGTTCGATTCTATCTAACTTTTTGGTAGTTGGTTAAATATATTTTGTAGCTACCTACAGTTTATTGGAAGACAACACATCGTGCTTAATATGCAATAGTTCTTGCTGAAGATGTAAGTAAATGGCTCATCGATACTTATCCCAATCCTGTTGAAAGCTTCCTGAATAATCGCAATGGACATGAACGTGGCTCATGCTGGAGATAAGAGCTTGCGAACAACCATTGTAAGTTCTTTTTATTCTTGTAATGGAAGTTGTCAAGCGAAGCCTTGATTGCGAGTCATGATGATTCTTTCGGTGTGCCTATTTTTTTGGTCCTTTTCTGAGCAACTTCAACGATCATGATGATGATGAAGAGGAAACCTGAAAAAATTAAACATTTAAACCATATTAAAGCAATTCGTAGCACGTAAATTAAAACATACACTAGCTAGGGACTGCATAGTGCATGCAACACTGAAAGAGTCACTTTCTGTCAATCCACACAACACAAAATGTTTAGCTCCTTCTCTCTATCTCCTTCCGTTTCGCTGCTCACAGTCTATTTTTGGAAATGCTATTTCTGCATTTTTTCTCCTGTAACGATTCAAAACTCAAGATTTGACTTTTACATGAGTCTCCCATGTATCTCGCATCTTCCTTCCTCCTCCTCCTACTCCTCCATGATTTTGAACCGACTTTTTCAAAACACATTATGCTCTTGATGTTACAATGTATGAAAAAGAAGCTCAAAGGAAAATATTTTCCTTGCCTTTATGTCTAGCACATATCATCGGCAACATGTGTAATTAACCTTGAACCGTTTTATTATTCCTGGTTTAATAAACTTCCCTTGAGTTTCCATCAACCGTTAGGAATATGTACCGCAAATCCTTGCTTGTCTCTCAACTCTACGTAAATGATTTAAGCTAATCCGAATCATCGTTCGTTTGTACAAGCACCAACGACAAATGACTCTGGTCTGGTATCTCGAAATTTGTAAAGCTTTAAAAAAAATTAAATTAGAGTGGGATTATTGCAGCAATAGTGAAATGATGGATAAGTCTGTCGTTTAATGTACATCAAGCATTAGTCATGTGGACGCTAGCAGAAACCTCTTTAAAAGTTTCTATTCCTTGCCAACTCAGCAAATCTCCCTGTGGATGTAAGAGAATGATATTTTTAAAAAGGACAGTGAACCACAAAAAAGAGTAGCGGATCACGAGAAGCAAATAACTATATTGTAAAAAATGGCAGGGCTATAACTTGACTTGTGTGTTAGCGCTATTAAACTGCTCATAAAATGAGCTACAGTGCGTTTAATGTTGTCGATAATTCATTGACATGAAGACATAACTATTTTTGTTGGACGGAGGCAGTTACTGTTGGTCTTTTGTATGATATGAAACCACTCACTCACTAGCTGGCCTGGCATTCAACAGGGAGACGGAGTAGCGGTTTTACGGTTTTTATCATTACGTCGTTCTAACAGCAACTAACTCTTTGGCAATAATAAATTTCACGTAAAAATTTCTGCTCATCCCCCGCATGGATATCATCTCAATTATCGTGTGTGACTAGGAGAACGAAATGGCTAGAATAGGAATAAATTCGAATTAGGAAAGCCATGAGATTGTAATGGCTTACGCCGAACTGTACTGAGCTTTTAGGAAGCCACAATAGTGGAGGCTCATGCATTAATTTTATGAACTACCTATTTCTTGTGATAAAGATGATGATAACCCATCTCCCTTTTTGAAAATGGCTCTGGACTGTATGCATACATATCGACATTATCATTACAAGTTGTAAAAGCGGAGTTACTGGGTAATATAATGGCAATGGGTGGCTGTGTCAGAGTGCGTAAAATTGTGTAAACTCACTCGCAATGGAATTACTAACCGTAGCAATGAATATGGATATTTTTGCGTCTTTGTGCAAGACCGGGGCTTCGCATAAAGAACTTCTTATGATGAGGATGACAACGACTTTTTTTATGGTCGTCATCAACATTATTTCTCGAAACTGGAGCACTTCAACCAAATTGATGACGATGATACTTAAGAGTAATGCTATCCTTTGCACTAATTATTTGATTAATAGAGATATTCAGATTTTTGTCTAGGATTAAACACAAAAATGCATTTTAAATTAATGTTTATTACTGGGCTTTAAACGACGTAGTTTATTCAAAGTGACGACTATTTGCACGTGCAATTATTGCCGTTCCTGACAGCCCGGCTTTAAATTGATATTTATGTGCACGTCGCCTTAAGCACATAACAAATATGTGAGGATTTATAGATGAAACAACACAGTTTTGGAATAGAGGAATGTGCCATGCATAAGCTAAATCGATCTTAGAGACAAATTGGCAGAGAAACATTGAGTTTGTTAAAAATGTGGCGTGCAATAATGTAAAAGAACTGCATTATTTCTTCTTATCTCTTGCGATCAATATCATTATCATTATTATCATCACATCACCATCGCATTCCACATGCCTGCTTGCAGCTGCTGTTTAGTTTGTATCAATCAACGAAAAATTGCATTTTATTTTCCACAACCGTGCTCCGCTAAACCGCATCTAGTTCAGCATGTTATGTGATGTGATGGCATTTTTTTTGGCACAGGATGAATGAAGCCTGATACAAATAAACGATGCGGTTCGGCTGGTGTAAATAAACTGAATGATGCCGTCGCCAAAGAACGCCATGGATGGAGAAGAGAAACCAGACCGACGACCGCGCTGGTATGGTATGCCAATGCCAGCAAGACGTGGACAGGCTGACATTATGATTATCTTAACAATGTGTTCCTCCACCGCACCAAATATGCAAATTTAAGTATTCAAATTAACGAACACAACAACAGAAGAGAGAAAACAAACTCACGATCATCAGGAAAAGTAGCAATTTTAATTTAAAGTTGAAGTTGCGTTGCGTTCCATGTCATGAACCAAACCAGAAGCATGCAGAAAGCAGCTGCATTCACTAATATTATTTCCTCTCAAATAAAGTGCTACTCCGTTTCCTAATGGGCTTGCTTGGTATTTGGTGTTTAGATACGATATCGTGTATGCTTGGCCAGCCAGGCTTCAGCAGCATGCAATCTTGCCAAACCTTGGTATTATCTAGCTACTCGTTGTTTTATAGGACGCAACATAATATTAATTCTCCTTTCGTCTTGTCTCGGATTAAGCTTTGCTCGCAATCAGTCCAAATAAATAACATGTATTTTTGTTTGTTCTGTATGGAGCTGCAACTCCAACACAATCAACAACCGAGAAGTGTATTGGGATCGATACCATGTTTTTACGCATCAAAACTCTGAAATTAATATAATGACTGGTTTCCTGTCTTCTCCTCATATTTCATATCCACTTTAAAGTTGGAGAGGAATCTTGGGGATGACGGGTGTCTGGGCTGTTGTCGGCTTTATGATTTGATTAGTCAACAGCTGCACTCTGTATGCACTAATCATGCCAATTACAATTTCAACAATTTATTTTCCATATGCTAAATTGCAATAAGAGGAGAAACCCACACGTCTCCTGCTACATGTATAGATTACCCAATAATAACAAATTAACAAGCATAACTTCAATTAACATTAAGTAAACCCACCTTGAAATAGTGGGCTGGTTTGCATTGACATAATGCATGTTTAAAGATAAATAGACATGGAGGGATTAGATTACCGTTGTGTTCATTTGTTTAAAAATCCCATTGTAAGGCTTGAAAGACTTCTTCAAAAATGCCAACCTTGCTTGATTTAAAAATTTAAAAAAGCTTTCTCCAAGGTTTGATGGGAAATGAGTCACTGTCTGTTTCATGAAGTAGGTAGTGTGACAATGACAAGTGTACACATCGTTTGCGCTATTTTTATCCTACATTCAGCTTTTTAAAAACAATGTTTCGTAGATTCTACAAATTAGAAAAACTCAACAAAAAAGATTTTACCATGGTAAACATATTATGAAACCACCAAACATAAATGATTCATCTTCTTGAAGTAGAACTGAAAAACACTTGCTATTGTGGTAATACAGACTGTTTTTATGTGTGTTCTGTACTGCCTAACACAAGCGTTGCAGGAAAATGTCAACAATCACAATGAGGGAACCAAAACACGAAGCAGGTTGCACTTTCAAGGTGAAGGTTACTACGATCTACGTACGTACCTATTGCATTCCTAGTAGAATCGAAAAGGGATTGGGGTTTGCTCAGCGTAATAAAGGTACATTTTACATGAGCACACATTTATTTACTCTACTTCCATTTTTCCTTCATTGACAATAAGACGGTGCGGTTAGGTAGCGGGTATATACTAGTTTTTGGTGCATGCACTTGCACTCAGGTTTTGTCTCCTGTCTGCCAGCGGATATTAACGAAAATGGAAAAAGTAGGTAAGCCTCTGTCAGAGGTAAGGGTAAGTAATAAGGAGACACGACAAGGAACCCCCAAACAAAGACTCACACAGTCAGTCAGGGTGGATTTGAAGCAAATGGAGATGAATGATCATCTCTCCTTCTTCTACTTACTCGTTATTACTTTTGATGCACTTTTTTCCACTCTCTCTGTCTCGCTCAATATCATTTTCATTCATGACATATCATAAACCCGTGAACTCATATCAAGCAAACCTTCTTGTGGTGCGCTGTACTACTACAAACCTCAACACAAACATTTTTCCCAGTGTACAACATTCCACCAAAAAAGGGAAAATTCTTCGCGGTGAGAAGTGCATTCACTCACAATGGTTGTGGTGTAAGACGAACTCTAATATTAAAGATCATTAGAAGAATGCAACAAATGGAAATGGATAGCTGAAAGTTGGAAACGATGAAAGGAAATTGTGGAGGGCATCATGGAGAGCTCCAATTGCTTTGGGCATGACTTGCATTGACCGTTGCATTTCATCCAGATTCCCCACAATTGTTGAACTCCCTTTTCGGTTTTTGTTGTTGGGATGTCTCCCATAGTATATCACAACCCCACATGACACAAAACCACATTCGTTGGGTACAACTTTGCACTCAAAAAATTCGAGCTCATTTCATTTCATGTTCAAAAACAAAAACATGAGCAGACAAGCACAGACGGTCAGTGAGGTGATGGAGGAAAAACCATGGGTTCAGCCTAATGAACTCATAAATGTCACACGGCAAGTTGTGGTCGGGCTCTGAGCATCATAATCTATTGTGAGGGGTCACGCAAACCACTTCTATCCTACCAATGAACTAACCACCCCACTTTATTTTCAAACTTTCTAATATTACGTACCAATGTACCGAAATAGCTTTCAGAGTTTCCGAAAATGGTGATCCTAGCAGGTCATATCGTATGGGTTAATCATTTCGATAAAACTGAATTGCTTATTTTAGAGGATTAAACTGGTAGTTACAAACGCGTGAGCTGAAATGCCATGATAAAAACAAGCAAAGCAAGTTGTTTCAGAATAGGGAACAATTTTTTGAAATTGCTACATTTTATGCTATATTTACACCCACGTAATTGACACTTCTGGTTGCAATACAAAACGTAATGATAGTTTGACGCAAAACTGGAGTTTAACCAATTATTTTTGGCATTGAATTGTAGATTCTTGCAGAAAACGAAATTTCAAAGATGTGCAGTAATTTGAACACTATTGGAACAGTATAATTAAGCAACATCAATGGATCCCAAGCTGGAATAAAAAAAATTTAACCTTCCAAAAAATTTATTAAAACGTTTGAAGTCGGAAAGCAAATAAACAAAAGCCATGCAATCTGATCCGATGAATAGTTCAGCCGCTTCTCCAGGCGCAAAATCTCAATATCCGCATGGACACCAGCAGCCACATTCGCAGCGGAAATATTCAGCACAGGAGACCATACACGTAAGCCAAACAGTTTTTCTTTTCTTCATCCTTTATTATGTTCTAGCTGATAATGCAATAAGCAATAACATCATAAATGCCAAGATGTTTTTCGCAATTGCACGAAACGAAACTTGTGACCATATTTATTTACATGGCTGTCACGCCAACAAATTAAGCTTTTAAACTTCATAAAAACTATTTGGTAGTCCTAATTTTGACAAACCAAAGTCATTTATCTTTACCAAAAGATTAAGACGTGCAAACTTTTTGATTTATGAAATACTTAAAAAAATGCTGGTTAACATATATGACAGATACATATATCTGTTTAAATTCACATGCTGAATATGGATGAAAAAACAAATGTGAATCCAAACATAACTATTGCCACATAACATAACTCAAGAATTTAACATCAAAACGAAACATGCATAGAAATCTCCAATTGTTTTGATGCGTGTGAAAACGTGAACTTATTTCAGTGGACACTTTAAAACCTAAAAGGAATGGGCTTATATGCATGAATGAAAATTCTACATTGGATTAAACAACATTTTTTATTCCCGTTCCCATGCGTTTAATCCTTCACCCACCTAATCCTTTTCTTCCACGAACATTCAACATTTATAAAGACGAACGGCTTTTCTTAAAACAACCCTACACATCATATTTTATCCGATTTGTGGTCTGTTATTTAACACTGACTGTTATCAATAAATGTGCAATGAATTATTGTTCTTTCTTGTTGACTGCTTTACTTCTACTTCTTACTCCACACAAAACAACGAGAACATAAAGCGTTTTCCGCACAAGGCAAAGTCTCACTGTTTTGTTTCATCGCCTTCCCACATGAATTTATGTTGAACAACTGGTGTTTAAAATGAAGAAATGAATTGCACTTTCACTTGTCATAACACTAAATTTATAACCACAGCCAAACCAAACCACACATAAGAAACCAAGTGCTGAGCTTCATTCTTTCTGAGAACAAGCTGTTAATACATACGTTGTGGTGGTGATAAGTCAATGAAATGTGTTTCACACTTACTTATCCCGTTTTTATCAACAAAAACCACAAGCATGGATGCAATTTATTCAAAAAGCTTAAGCGATACATGACAAATAAAAAGTTCCCACCTCACCACTCATATACAAACAAAGCCATAATGAGCAGAAAGCTACCGACCATTCCAAACATTTTGTACATTAAACACATTGTTTGCGGTGCATTACCTACAGCATATTTTTTCACAGCTGCTGGAAATGCGTTTTTCCATGGGATTGCAAACTCATGCTACAACACGTTGCATTTCAAAAAGAAAACGAAAAAAGTTTCTTCTCAATCCAAAATAACAATATATCATCCAGAATCAATGAATGAAATGAAGTTTTCGTTATTGAAAGCAAAAAGGAAAATGTGTGAATTGACCATGTTGTTCAAGATTATTGTCCACGATGTGCAAGGAGCTACACATATGGAATTATGTAATAATAACAATTTCATCTGAAACTGGTTGGTAGGAACGAATGAAATAACCGAGATGAGATGATGTGAACAAAATGATTACTTCTTTTTGAAGGACAGCATCTGCACAATATTCCACAATAAGTCAATGCCATCAAAGGTTGTGTTCGGTTTTTAAAAAATTGGATGTGATATATAAAATAGACGGGAAAATGTGCCGATCATATCGCACTATTTTACTGAAAAGGGTGAGCTAGTAATATGTAATACAAAAGGAAATGGAGTGCAGTTGAATTGCATCAGGAGAAAATGCATGTCACAATCTAAATAAAATACAGTGCCCAAACGAAATATTTTATCGAACACCGGAAAGGGCAGGACGGTTGGACTAGACTGGGAAGAGAATTTTGTTCTTTATATAACACGATGTAAGTATAATGTTATGTGAATGGAAGAGCTGTGTTTTTTGAGAGGTAAAAAACAAGCTATCCACATCCACCGTAAGTCAAGCAAGCGGCAGTGGGTTTAATCAGATAGTCATAAATTACATGTACTTTCTTGTAACTCCTTTTATGGACTGACTCTTGCTCTTCTGTTTCTCATATTTTTAATCATAATTATATTAACGGGCCAAGTCAACCCCGGTAAGATTTGGAAGATTCATGAGCTCTCAAATTGAAAATGTAGGCCAAGTAGCCAACAATTTCCAAAAAAGGTAAATAACACAGAATCCGGAATATCTTTATTTGAGTGTAATCACTAATCACAATAAACCCGGCAAGGCCGATGGAAAGAAGTGGTGCATAAGAGGTTTGGAAAATATGACGCTGAACGTAAATGATGAACGTAAAATAAAAGTATTAGCGATGCAAAGCTTATAATTAATTTGGAACTGTCTACGCACTCAGATGTAGCCATATTGGCAAAAAACGTCACAAAGTTTTCAAAAGTCAAGGCTGAACTGATGGTAGAAGATAACAAAATTTTGAAATTTAAAAGAGCAAATTTAATCCAATTTAATTATCTAATTCACAGAACAAGTGTATTGTATCCACGGAAGAATTCAATTGAGCAATTAATAGTTCTACAACAAAATTTTCAAGTTGTAAATGATTAGTAAGTTGTGTTAAGTATATTAAAATTGAAATATAGTTAGTTAGGCTATATGAGATACATTTGAGTTGAAATGAGAGTGTTTCTTAGCAAATTGGGCAACAGAAGCCAACGTCAGAAGAGTTGTGGTTAGGGTAATTCCACTGAAGACCGAAGGGAATGTTCGGTTGAGCTTCAACAGCTTCAACTTGAGAAGGTGGCTCGAGTTCGATGGAGTGGGCTGGCTCGGGTTCGACCGGCTCAGGTTCAACGGGCTCAGGTTCGACGGGCTCAGGTTCGACGGGCTCAGGTTTGGACTGGCTCGGGTTCGACGGAGTGGGTTAGCTCCGGTTCAGGTTCCTCTTCCTGGATGACCTTCCTTCTATTCTTTGTAGGCTCGCATTCCCTATTGACTTGGTTTATCATTTCCTCCAGGAGTCGCCAGCTTCCGTTACACTCCGTTTGAAAATACTGGCGTAGAATGCCTAGTATGTAGAGTCTCATCTGAAACAAAATCAAAATCAGTTTAGAGCATAAAAACTAAGTTAGTATCGAATTATTTGAGTAGAAATACTTACTTCCTGGCCATATCTTTCTGCTATGTCCTTGCATCGAACACCATCAAAATTTTTCATGTAGGGGTTTGCCCCAGCTCGGAAAAGCAGCTCCACCGTTGACCTGTTGTTCTCAGCAATGGCGATGTTGAATGGCTGTAAAGTTTTCAAAAATGAAGTGTAGTTTGGAAAGATCTCAAAAGGAAATTTAAAGCTAGCGATTCTTACGGTTTCCCCATAATCGTCTCGTAGGTTAAGCTTCGCCCCTGCTTCAATTAGATAGCCGACAAGGTCCGTGGATCCCTTTAAAATCGCCGTGGTTAGTAGAGTTCGGCCGTCGTATGTTGGACATTGGGCTGCATTCACTCCAGCTTCGACAAGAATCTTGGCGCATGCAACAGTCTCTCCTGGGTTTCAGGGGATGAAGTTGCAACAACTGTCATCAGTGGAGTGAGTCCTTCTGCAAAAAAGGAAATTAGGTGTTTGTGTGAGGAAAGGATTCAAAATAAAATTTCATAAATTAAATTGAGGTTATTACCAGGTGTACAAAACCCGAGATCACGATGAGCTCCAGATTTCAGGAGAAAAACGAGAATTTCGCTATTTAGGAAATGGCACGCGTATAAGATACAAGGCCAACCGGAAGGTCCACATTTCCAACGTTGAGAGGCTGTCGAATGCTCTGCTTGGCTGAAAGAAAGAAACAGGACAAATGTTTAGATTAAGTTCCTAAAAATATTCAATGTTTTCACGAAAGAAAGGTATAAGACGAAGCACTTACAAGACTTGAGGAATGCCTGGAGTTCCTCGACGTTCCCAATTCCGCAAATTCTTGCCAAGTTTCTGGCGGTGAAGTAGCGATCATTTGGAGACGCGATGAAGTAGGCTGGAAGATTTAGGCGCTGCCATTGTTTCCTTCTGATAGAAAAAATAGGAAATTTTCAAAGTTTCTAGGAAATTTTAAATATTTGGAAAGTTAAGGAAACTTACTTGAAATACAAGAATGTATCAAGTGTGTTTAGAAAGTAAGTAGTTCCCGGAAGTGAACCGAAAGTTTCGTTCCTAAAGAAATAGAAAAAATAACTTGGAAATTTTCAAAGATTTTGGAAACTTGAGATATTTCAAAAAAAAAAACGGGAAACTTACTTGAAAACAAGGTTGCACAAGGTAAATTGAATAGGGTTCAAAAGAAACTAGTTTCCAGTTCGATTACCAAAAACAGAATGAAGGTGGAGGATGGCTAGCAGCCCTATTTATACTCCCTCTAAACAAAGAAAGTGTCTGCAGAGTAACGGAATCCTTTTGAATTTGGGTTTATCAATTATACAAGGTCATTGTAGGTATAAAGTTCAAGGTGAAGTTTTGGGAAGGGAAACTTTATGAAGCTCAAGTATTTCATCTCATTTGCATATGAAAGGTATTGCAAATTTTACATTGCGTCTCACTATAGTTGAAACAGGTCATGTTCATGTGCAACATCCAATATAACGTTTAGGCAAGGTCTATTGTGTATTTTTCGAATCTTTCAACATTTTTTCATGAATAAGCATCATTACATAAGTTGAATAATTTTCCCCAACAAAGTTTTTATATGAATTGTAATTTATCTGAATGTATACAAAGAAACCACTTTAGGAAATGCTGCAGTAGGCTGAAACTAATCAGAATTAAACATGCATTTATTACCTTTGTTTACATTTTCTTCCCATATACGATCGTTCTTTCCCCACATTTAACATCATTGACCTACAGGATAAGCTTCAGGAGTTCAAGGTCACAGTTACCATTCTACTCCTATTAGTAAGAACAGTTTATAAATGTCTAATTTGTATATATTATGCTATGAAAGATAACGATATGTAGATAAAAGTGACCTCCTCTAATCTTGGGACCACACAATGTAAAATTATATGATAATGGGTCAACTATCAAAGCTATATACTTAATTATTACGAAGGAATCATAAATTTGTTTCCCCGTATAAATGTGTCAGCGTTTGTCATGATTATGAAACGATTGCATTAAATCTCAGCGAACTCACGTTAAAGAAGGGTCGATCTTGTTTTTCATGAAATGATAGCGTCTTTCTCAACTGCAGCATGGGTAGACAAAGTGCATGGAAGAAAAGAAAGGAATCAACTGCTGCTGCGCAAAACAAGTCGGATGAGAAATTCTACAATACACACACAGTTTTGTATATAAACAAACTCTCTACTTGAAAGAAGTGAGTTTATGTAGCAAAATCAAAACTGCTGAAACGATTTTAATATTTGGTGTTGATAAGGGGTGCTAAGTTAAGTTGTATGTTGTCAATTTATTTAAACACGTAGCCAGTCTAATTGTTTAGATGGATAAATAAACCCGGCAAGCACGGTGAAAGAATTGCCCCAGAATGTATGAAGCGTAGCGTTGTAAAGCGCAATTAATTGGAACAACTAAATCATCCGCAAAATATTCGTCATTTCAAACTCCGTTTCTGACATTGACGGCAAAGATAACACGGAAAGTTTGTTTAAACGAGAAAACAGAACTTAATCTTTACCAACAGCATAAACAATATACTTCCAGAATAAATAGCGAAGACACGTTTAACTATCCCGCCGTCCAGGTCCTGATTTAATTGTTCCCCTACCTATTCTAACCCATTCAACTGATCCTCCCCTCAGTGCATCCCGATGCGCGGCGGGCGACCGCCCGCCCCCGGCGACACCAGGGGACCGTAGCGCGCACCGATGCACTCGGCTCGTCCACGATGCGCCCCATGGTGGACTCCCTTCACGCCCGTGAAGTCGGCCTCTCTCCCTTCCCCCTATCACCTTCACCCTCTCCTCCCTCATCCCTCATCACTGTATCTCTTCGGTCCCCTCCCACACTTCCCCTACTTAGACTCTCGTATCTACCTCTAGTCATTCTGAATTATCGTTTACCTTCTTACAAATCTCTACTATCAAACTCAAATATCCCGTATTATCCTCAATTATTACGATATACTTCTCCACTTCCCATTACTATTGTGATTTTCCCCAACTATTATTTGCATTTTTTAAGTTGCGGCGGTTTGTAATGGGGCATAGTGAGACTTTGTTACGACGTACGGGAAATAAACTTACATTACGTTCGTGTAACGTAAAAGTTCATGACGGACAAAGCGATTCTTATAAAGTGGCTGCACCACTTAATAAGTATCAGTTGAATACGATTAAATTCCTTGCTCGTTCTAGTCTACAACTTATTCCCAGAAAAAAGTATGAAATGTACAGGCATGAGCTTTTGGATTAAGTGCATTGCATTAAGATCATCATCATTATACCAAAAAATATGAATCTCAACTTTTATTTTGGTCAGCAGCGGGCGGGGGAGAGAAGCAAAGGAAGCGGTGAGTAAGTATGGAACATAACAGAATAAGTAGCAAAAGGGATGAATGAGCAGTACAGTAGAAACACGTCTTGTGATGCTCTTTCCCCTTTTTTCAGACATCAAACAAAGTATTACGTGGCATGTAGAAACAGTTTATCTTGTTGGTCCAAAGACAGGTCACAGGCTTTATACTATTTATGGCTATGATGCTTTTTTTCTCCTCTTCATCTCCACCTCTTTCTATATATCATCCATTTATATTATATTATTTCAAATGTATTGCTATTGCTACCGAAAGCTACTAGGTGAGCAAGGAAACTGAAAAAAGCGAGCTTTTATTCTCCCTTCATCATCCATCCTTGTACTGCTATTCATCACCGGGATTTTTTCTTCAACATTTCAGTTTTCTTGTTTCCTTCACGTTTTTTCTTCAGCAATGCCAAAAATACACTTATTCTTCGGCTCTCTTGTGCTCCCTAGTAGATAAAGGAGAATCAAAGAGCATTTCAGTAAGCTGAATTACAGCTAGTCCATTACAACATTTTTATTCACAAACCTTCGGCCCACCACATTTGTGCTTCCCAACTCGATTATTGGAAAGGGCTTATACTTTTTATTCAGCGGCTCATTCTTCATAAGCGTGTGGAAATGTGGGAAATTTCTCGGAACCAAAAAGGATTTAATAATTTTCATCATAATATTGTAATTGAGATCGTTTTACTAAAAATAAGCCTTTTGAGATCTCTCAAGGATTAAAGTAATAAAAAGTTAAAGGAGGAGGGCAATACCTTGAGTTGCATCCATCTTCCTTCCCCAAAATACTTTGACTCCCTTAAAGCAACGCATTTATGGGGTGGTTAGTGATAACGATATGATAACTTAAATATGTGATGATCCAAAATCTTGTTAGCAGGAGATAAAGATTTTTAATCGAATGGAAATGTTTGGGGAGGAATACGTTAGTAGAAAGCCGCTTGTTTAAACGAATCAGACTGGTATGCAGGATTCAATTTTCAATGTCAATGTCAAGGACATAAAGAAGACGGCCGGAGAGAGCTCCAGGTTATTTTTTCTTGTTTTGAAAAAGCAGAACATTTTCTCCTCAGGTTCTGCATACATTACACACATCAAGATCAACATCATGGTCTGTTTTCATTCGTTGAAACTTGGCTGACTGACGTTTCCAGTTTTACCTCAAGGAAAACTCAGCTTTTCCTTCTCTCAAGACATCCATAACAGACTAGAGAGAGAGGAATGGAATGTATTGCATCCACACATCATGACATGACCATATTTGAAAGGGATCACGAGGAGAAACGAGAGCCAATGAAGGGAGAAAACCAAAAAGGAAGGAAATGGAATGGTAAAGAAGAGAAGACCGACCAAGACGGAAAGGAAAAAGGATTTCCCTGGAGTAATATAAAATGAGTAGTGAGTACTCCTCTTGTGCGTATCTGAACAGATACTCGTTCTTTCATGCATCAATGTTGGACTTTTCTTAAAAGAAGTTCTTGCTCTTCTTGCCAGAAAAGACGTTTGCAGCAGTTTGCATATATTCTCGTTTATCTTTCTTACGAAATGCTTGTTCCTTTTCTCTCTTCTTGACTTTGAACTTGTAATGTTGTACATGGCTGCCGGTCTCCCGTCTTTGTGCTTGTGCTTACTAATCGGTATTCCAAGACCGATCTCTTCTGATCTCTGAAGTTAAAACGAGAGACGTAGGAGGATGTGGAGCCAAGACCACGTGCCTCTCGCTCCCGTCACCACGTCTAATTAAACTTTGATGGCAGTATCATATTCAGAGTTGGTATACTTATAAATATATCGGTTTGCTTTCTTGGAAGATGAGTTCACCAGATCAAAAAACTGAACTTTTTCAGACTCGAGAAAAAGTCTTGTCTTTATCTTACGTTTCTATGTGGAAGATATTGACATGTTAGATTTTAAGCATTGATGTGCGTTACGCATGTATGTAGTACGACGTGCGTACTTATGCATAAAAAATTGAAGTAACGTCAGCGAGCACGTACATAAAACACAAGTGTGTACACATACACTTTTCTTACGACTCAAACTTTTTTAGCGTCTGCTCTCAATTTTGCCTAAGTTTCCGGCCACGTTGTGCCCGTGCTTGGTGGCTAAGCCAACAGAGGAGAACACCACAAGGAAAAGAGCGCTCGTTGTTTTACGTACCTACATATATTCGTGTCTCAATGGAATAAAGGCTGACGGAGAATATGTCTTTACGGCCTTCATAAATAGTAGAATGGGATTGTGAATGAGTTGAACTGTTCCACGTTTTCCTCCTAAACCACTGCTACTACTCTAGAATGCTCTCCTATCCATAATTTAGGAAGTAGTAAAAGTAGGAGTGAGAGAGTAGCGCAGTATTATTCCATTCCATTGTACTAAAATTGTCATTTAGCTTCAATGGCAATTCCACGTTTTTTTTTGTCTTGTTATCTCAAAAACATTTGCTCAATAAATTACGACAAAATAACCACAAGCTAATATATTCCCGTATAAATATCGCTTCATTATTCCTATCCGAATTTTTTTCTAAAATGAAACAGTGGGAAAAAATGCATGAGAAACTTGAATTGCTTGTTACTTTGCCAAGAGTCAAAAGGCTTGAGTTTACAAGATATTGAATGTTAGTTTGCTCTCGTGTGGGATGGAATAGCAAGGCAAAAGGTTGCTAATATAACCACTGAGCTGGAAATGGCACAAGCTCTCTCCAAACTTAACAACTTGTGTGTGTAGTGCAAACACACGAAAAAATCCTTCATTCTTTTTTAACGGATCACTTTTCCTCTAAGGAAGAATGAATGGAAAAAGAAGAAGGGTACAAAGTTTTTTTTGTTTGCAGTTCGGCTGCACTAGTGACTCTTGCAGCAGTTGCATTGCATTATTTGCCGTTGCATCACATACTCCAAGTCAAAGAAAAAGTGCAGTCAAGCATTCGTCAACCTGGAGTGAACAAATGAAAAAATGTACAACCCAAACCCATCCAGCTTTTGTTAGGAGGTTTAAGCCGTTGAGGAAGAAAGAAAGGAGAAATGCATTTTGATATGTGTAAGCAACTTTCTTTCACTCCCGCTGCATTTTTTTTCAGGCTTGCCTTTTGTGTCAGTCAGACTGTGGTATGCAATCCAGTTTTATCCAACTTTGACTTTTCACTTGTCTTGAAGGAAAGAGCAGCAGCCCACACCCAAGTGCATCGAACACATTTGTATGCACTGCATCATTCTTCAGATCCCAAGAAAAAGTTTTTCTTGGAGAAAAGGACGACTCTCAAAGTCATTTACGATGCAGTTCAGGCTCAAGAAAAAAAGTTGGGAAGGAGTATGTGGCTGGTGTGTGCACCATGTGCATTTCCTACAACTTTTCACATTTCAGGGAAAAAATGTTGAGGAGACAAGAAGGCTCCTTTTGGAATTTGATGCGGATGTGAAGAATGCTAAAATGCGGTGTGGTTTGGAAAGGATGGTGAGGAGCTAGAAATGCACTTCTGAATTGACAATGACATCAATAAAAAGGAGATGTGAATACGGTGAACCATTCAATTCAACATTCAACCAAACACAACTTTCACTGCTTTCTTCCAACCCAACTCGTAGAGTAGAGTAAGCAACGTCAACCAATTTCACGGATCAAGTTTCTAATCTGATTTAGTAATTGCCAACATGACAAAATATTTTTTCCTGTTGTGACGCAGCAAGCAAAGCTGAAAATTGCAAGGGTGTTGGCAGAGTATTGAGCAAGCTACGGCATATTATTACATGAGACTCCTCTTCCTATTGTGTCTTGTATCTTGATGGCGATTACGAGCAATAGATGCACCATCCCTCCTCATCATCAGATTGATTCCGTTTCCCAGCTAGCATTTTCGGCTTCCCCTATCATCAGAGTAGTGGCGAGGATGAGGAACAGGAAAAGAGACCTTATCACTTCCAAGAATCGGAAAGAACAATAGCAAAATGGTATCATAACACAAGTTTTTTGTATGGCTCATCATCATTGCATATCATATAGGCAATAAAAATGGTGCACTCCACTTGTCGCCAGCAATTCAGTCAGGAAAACAACAATACCTTTCCACTCCACACTCTCAATGGTTGTTCTCCAGACTTTTCACATCCCATTCTATCCTATCCAAACAAAAGTGTTTCTCGAGATAAGTTGGTCAGGGAGAAGAAGTTGGTTGTTGGTTCCCCGAGTGACATTCATGAATGTTCTCAAATCACCAGGAAACAATATGCTGCCACAAAAAAAATCCGCTCGTTCTTTGTCGCATTCAACATGTGGACGGAGACAATACAATACAGAGCAAGTACACAATAAGGGCCATTATCTCCTCAGCAATAAATAAAAACAGGCTTGGATCGGGAGGAGAAAGCAATTTCAAAGTTGTTCCATTCCACCCATGTTATTACTCAATGGAGCAGTATGCAATGGAGACGCATATGAGGATGATGATGACTTGGTGTTTGGTTTGGTGGACTTTTCTCTCCACTTCTCATTTATTTCTTGGAAGATGAATGAGTCGCTCCCACTTTTGATACATTTTGTGATGTGACACAGCTACCAAACTAGGTTGGACGAGAGGGAGAGCAGGGAATGAATAAATATATTTTTCTTGTGTGTTTGGGACTCCTATTATGAGTTTGCTGTTTCTCTGCTGGGGATTCCCCAACATATTATTATATTACAAAACATTACATCACTGAAACGGATGCTACCAGAAAAGAGAACCACACCATCTCCCATTCATTCATTCTTTCCAGTTTCACAATATGCTTTATAGGAAATGTAGCAAGTGGTATGGTATGAGTTGGCTGACTAACTTGTTGTTGTCGTCGTCATCAATCCCATCATCCCGGACCCAATACCGATGCACCCATAAAATTGTAATATCACAAAAACTCTTCCTCCTCATTTATTACATTTCTCTCTCTCTCTCTCTCTCATCAGTTTTTGCTTACAACGCATATAATATGTTGCTTGCATTCTGAAGCAGAGGGTGAAGAGAATGAGCAGTGCATCAAGTGTGAAAGGGGATGGATTTTGAGGATTTCCATAAACTTGAGGCGAGCTAACATAATACAATACAAAGAGATGAGAGATGTGATGCAATGTAATGTAAGCTAATGTAAATGTGAACATGTAGCAGTCATGCAAAAAAGAATGAGAAAAGATGCATTTTCTCCTCCTTCCTCGTTTGAGTCATCACTTGATCCAAGCTCATTTTCTAAATACAAGGGCAACGGCATCCTTTTCATCATTCAGAATCGAAGTGTTGCGGCATTTCTTTGGTGAAACTGAAACCGGCAACATCGGGTGGCCTTCTTCCGGTGGTAAAATTATATTATATTTAAGTAGTTGAGTTATTGGCGTTTCTAAGCCAAATATTATTGTGTTCCGTTTGCTCATTTTGTCTCCACAAACAATGTAAATTATAGTATTTGACTTGACAAAGGTGAAAGTGGCTAGCCGAAAAAGTGACTCTCGTTTAGTTTCAGGAGAAATGGTTGAATGGGCAACGTAATAAATTAGATTTGTAAAATTGAGAATGTAGGGAACGTCTTGTTGGCTGTTGGATCTCCCTCAAGATTACTTAAAATGTAATTTAAGAACAAGGAGAGAGGAAAAGAGGATTAGGTATAAATTTTGCCATTAAGAAAACAGAGAGAAGCTTGTTGTGGCCATTTTTATTACCGTGTTTCCACCGCTTCTTCATTACTCCACTAGTCTACTGAGCATACATACTTACTTCTCAATATTCCAAAGTGGAAGGTGAAGTGAACTGAAGGTGCTCTTGCTTTGCTGTAACAAAGTGAACGAGTGAATGTGTGCGTGGACTATAAAGGAAAATGCGTAGAGAGAAGAAAATGCACATAAAAAGGGAGCAAGGTGAAGTTTATTGGTGTAATTAATCAAGCTGCTTTCACAGTTTTTAAGGAAGTGAAGGTGTGAATTACGGCTGCATGTGATGCAGTGCAATGCAAGTGCACTCCTCTCTCCAGCAGTAGCTCTTTCCTCCTGTGGCTCACCCATTATTATTTTATTTTCTTGGAAAATTTCCCTTGGCTTCTTGTCCTCCACATTCTCTTCCTAAGAAAAGCAAAAAGGTTCTCACGCAACTGGGAACTCAGTTACAAGTTTTTTGAGTGCACTCTTCTTCCTCCTCTCATAATTCTCATTGTGGTTTCTCCTCAATGAGTTGATTGTGAGAGCCAAAAATAGGGGATTTGGATGTGGTTGGTAGTGAAACATAAGGAAAACTCGAGTTCCCTCTCTCTCTCAGCAGAAAACTTTTACTCATCATTATTTCTCCTTTCTTTCTCTCTCCCACAAGATAATATAAGTAATGTAGTTAATCAGTCCAACAAGACATGAAAAAGAAGCCGAAACTCATGTTATCTTACAATATAATGTAGAGGAAAATGAAATCACTAAATTTTCTTCAGTCACAAGACACGAATAAGTAGAAGAGGGCATAAATCTTTGAAGCGTTGGAGCACACGTTCGTTTCGTTACATGATTACTCTACTCCTCCTTTGAATGAGTGCTTTGGCTTTGGCTTAACTCAGGTAATAACTTTTTCCTTTGCTGGTGATTTTGAGAGAGCACAAGATTCATTATCTGGTCATGCTCCCTGAATCCCACAAAGCTCGGAAGGAATGAGTGATTTTAGAGAAAAATTTAATAGAATAAAATGGAGCAATTTTTTTTAAACTCAAAGAAGAATTTGTGAATGGCTGCTAAAAATTCTGTATATAAAAACCTGCTGCCATTGCTGTTCTCCAAGAAAAAACCTTATTCCATTTTTTCTCCCACTTTTACGTGACGGAGCTCGTAATAAAAAGACAGAGCGATAATAGTAAAAGATGGGTGAAAAATGTGGCAAAGATGGAGAGAAGAAGAGCAAGAAACCCAAGTCCATTGAGGGAGGAATAAAAGTGAAAGAAGCGTCCAAAGCTGTAGCTAGGATCAGAGGCGAGATTAATGAGAGTAATTGGACAGGAAATGGCCAACAGTTCACATCATCATATTCTTCTTCCTCTTCATCTTCTATGACAAGGGATACTACCATTACGTCTCCGTCTCGTGATGGTGGTGGTGGTGGTAAAAGCAGTAATAACGACGACCTCGGAGCAAATTTATTCTCCTCCATGGCCATTGTTGCTGTGGCCAACACGTATTACAACCCAAGCTCAAAAACTGACATTGCTTCTGCTTCTCCACGTCCCAATAATAATGGTCATGGTGGGAGCAGCACAGACGTCAATGTTGGTCTGGGTCTCCGTAAAAGATTGCTGCTTCCGAAAAACCGTAGTAATAGGATTTATGCCGCCCCTCCGCCTTCTCCGATGCTGTCTTCAAATCAAAAGAATCCTCCCTGTAATGAGCTGATTCTGAAGAAAACGGAATGCACTGGTGAAAGTAAAGTAGCTGGTGAGAAACAACGGTCAAAGCTCACCACCACCAGCTCATCGTCATCATCCTCTTGGAGTAGTTCTAGAGAGAAGTTGAATGAAATGAACAAAAGTGGGAATGACATTGCCATTACATCAGCTCCATCCTTTGCTTTCACTGAGCTAAAGATGGATTCTCGAATTGGTGGTAATAAACAAGAGCACGGAGGACAGCTTCGGTTGCAACACCAACAACAACCATCAAAGAGAAAGTGGTTGGAGAGGGAGAAGAAAACAAGAGTAAATAAAACAAGAGATATTGCAGAAGGAACAATAACAGGAGTTGTACCATCACTTTCTCATTTTGGGGAAGCAACAGTAACAACAACAACAGAGCGGAAATTAATTGGCACTGGACGAGAAAACGAGTCTGCTCTGGATTTATGGGATTACGATGACGAAGACGGCTCTTCCGGAAATGCTAAAACAGGGAACAACAACGACGACGAACACAACAGAAGTCTTTGTAGTAGCAACGCATTAAAAAAAGAAAATGGCAAAATGTGTGGGAGCAGCATGGCCACGAAAAGTGGTAATAAATCCACGCTTCGTTTCTCATCTGGTAAAAAAGTTGGAACCGTTAAGAATGCCATTACTCCCGGTTGTAAAAATCCTGCCGTGACGACCAACTCTTGTGTGGTTCGAGCAGATGAGATGAGCAACAGCAACAACCATGCAATTCCTCCTCCCAACATTAATATTCCAGTAGCAACAACAGCAACAGTAGAAAAGAAGGTGAGCAAGGACACGGATTTGAGAGAGAGTGGGAGACTCACGCCTTTGAAAAAATGCACCGGAAGAAATATGGGTAACATTTTAACACGTCAAACAACTCTGATTTCTTCCAAAAGGAGCAATATCTGCTCACCGCCTTCCATCTCCAATGCCAACATTACTACATCCACATCCGGTTCCAACAGGGGGAGTAGTGGCAGTGGTGGTGGAGGTAGCATATACCCAACGAAAATAGAGAGTCAAACAGGAAGTACAACGGGAGCAAAGAATGAAAATGTAAAAATTCCCCAAAAGAATAATGTCCCATTTTGCGCTCACAATCGGCCGAGGTTGAGCCACCCTGACAATGAGAAACGATGGGCAAATAGTGCTTCGAGTCAACTTCCCCCTCCTTTGTCTCCACTTACTTTATCCTCGTCCTCCTTCTCCGTATGGAATAATGGTAATACGCGACATCCGGTCAAATCACCAGTCTCACAGGAGGTGAAGTCGGGAAAGATTGGAAAATTTAGAAAATTGACGAGAAATGTTAGACCTGGGACCACCACCGCTGCCGGTACAAAATATGACAGGCAAGTGTCACGTTTTTCCTTCAAGCGGATGGCAATCGTGAGTCCAAGTCCGCAACTGAAAATCCACTCACAATCAACCTATTTGTCAAAGAAAGCGCTGGCATTCATCCCGACAACTTGTGCTGCTTCTGGCAGAAGGGGAAATGAAAGTGTAGATCAAGTGAAGCAAAAAGTATCCACATCTCCAAGAGTCCCATCAAAATGTTTGTATTTTTCACTGAAAAATATGAGGAGCTACAGTAACTGCACAGAGCAAAGCAAGTTGCTCTTTCCTGAAGAGAAAATGGATGGGATGAGAGAGGAATTAGAAATGAAGGTTTGGAAGGATCCCGATCATGTTGATGATGAGTGTCGTCGCGTGGCTCAAAACTCAAAAGCTGAAAACGAAGAGAAAAATGAGTCAGAAACTGCTGAGAAGAGATGTAAAAAGGAGCCGAGTTTCGATTCAGAAGGAGTTGGATCACTTGATGAGAATGAAGATGATGCCAACACAATTCCAGCTGAAAAAACGGAGACGAGAGCTGAATTCATGACGGATTCCCCTGTTGACGAGCGAGACAACAACGGGCTTCGTAGAAACGTTCCGTCCCCATCACCAACTCGTTTCATTTCTTCGTCTCAAGTTGGAGGTGAAGCTGACACCAGTAGTTTTTTGGGTGATGATGATGATGATGATGATCATGCACGTTTTAAGTGCACCTTACAACAGTTTCCCTTTCCTAATTTTCGGAGTGAAAGTTGTCACAATTTTGACAACGTGCCAGAACGAGAAATTGGTGGTGATTTTGAAGCACCCATCAACAACCAGCCTTTTTCTTCTAGTGCCGCTTTCGCAACCGCTTTTAATCCTACAAGGCAAAGTGCTAATGATGACGGTGTTGACGATGACGATGACACCGAGAGTAATGAGAGACGACGACCTTTTTCCTTACTGCTGAGCATCATGTCTCATGACAAATCAGCACATGACTACTCATGCTGCAGCAACTTGGCACAAAACCCTGAGAATCAGAAAACTCTTTTCCCACATGAGCATTTTACGGATAATTCTCGTCATCATCATGACGAAAATCTTGTAAAGACAGCAGAAGTGATGCTTTCAGAAGAAAATGGAAATGAGATAATGATGTCGCGTGCGACATCAGTATCAAATCAATCCTACCATTCACTGAATCATACCCAACAACCTTTTTCAACAAGCCAGTGTTCTTTGCCTATTACAAGCTCAATGTTTCCATTTTACGATGACGAGTTTGATGACTCTAGCTGGCTCTCTGTTTCCCACATTTTGAGTGACAGTCTCATGAAAAACTTTTCAAAATGGCTACAGGTAAGTGAACTCCATGTTTTCTATTTTCAAAGGAAATAAAACTACTCTGGCAATAATTGCAGTCTTAAAAGTTAAACATTGAACTTTGAAAAGGGACAACATCCATTTGTACCCTTCTTTCTTTGCAGCAAGTGTAAACAACGAGTAATTAATGTTGCTGGGTTGATGCTGATGTTGATACTGACTGTAAGCACTCTTTTTCTTCTTGAGGCAACTCAAAATGAAAATGGAAGATTGTAATTAAATTTTATCCTGAGCAGACAAAAATCTCTCGAATCCCTTTTTCAACTACATCCTATTACGCACTGAGAGACTAATGAGTTGTCTCCTCGACTTTTCTTGGCGAGTATCTTGTGTTATGGATTAGACTGTTGTCTGCATTCTGCAACTGCGTTCCTAAACAAAAAAACACGTACTGGGAGAAGTTGTAGCTTTTCAAGCTGGAATATGTCACAAGCAAATGCGTTAATGACGCTGTATTTATTTCCTGTAAATGACGTTTTCTTCCCGGCTGGTCATTATCAGCTTTTCCCTCTCTTCCTACCCAACATTCTTTGAGTCTTGCAAATGCTTACGCTGCACTGCAGTAAAGTAGAGTCAACAGTTAGTTTTGACTAATCAAATGAGCATCATTAGGTTGCACACAACGAGAATAATCAAGGTTCAAAATAATGTGTCAAAAATTGCTGGGATCAAAAACCTTATAGAGATAGCATCGTGAACGAAATGAAGCGGCATCATTACCCAAACAAATCACAGAGAAAGAAAGAAATATCAAATATAGAAATGTTTCCATCTCCCAACTCTGAACATCATCAATGTCAAAAGAGATGTTTGATCAAAGTGTTGCCATCACCATATTAGAGTTGAAGTAGTTATGAAAGCGTGTCAGAGCATGAAATCATCTCATTACAATTTTCCCACTTGTAAAAAATCATGACAGTCGTGGTAGCCTCTTTGAAGCCAGGGATTGAATGAATTTTGTCGGAAACTAAAAAACGAGGGCTAGGCTGTCAAGTTTAGTTGAATGTCGCATCACATCGCATCGCATCCCATCTCATTCTAGTGAACCAAATATCCCCTTTCTGTTTGTCAGC
The DNA here is from genome assembly GCA_001718145.1 of Orchesella cincta. Classification (NCBI taxonomy): domain Eukaryota; kingdom Metazoa; phylum Arthropoda; class Collembola; order Entomobryomorpha; family Orchesellidae; genus Orchesella; species Orchesella cincta. The sequence continues at coordinate 45,106 of LJIJ01000237.1, read as the reverse complement.
TTTCCCTCATTACTGTCATTTCTAGGTATCAGAAACCATAATGTTCCACATCGTCTGTGTGTAATCCCAACTGCAGCTTTGCACTTTTCTTGTTAAACAAAAACGTGCTGGAGTAGAATCAAATGAGAATTTACTGTTTCCTTATGCTCTTTTTGCGTTGTGACGTGTCACTTTGCATAATGGAGGATGCACTCATCCAAATGATTGGGGAAAGGGAGTGAGGTGACGTAGCGGCTTCAATTCAAAGGTGATGTGATGTGATTTCTAGTAATGCGGTTGTTGCACAACTTGTTATTCATTATGACCATCTCTCTTGCTCCACTTTTAAATATCTTCTTGGGATTGAGAAGAAAAAATAAGTGTGTAGAATAAAACATCATCAGTACATCAGCCATTTCGAAGAAATGTCTTATTTCTAAAGCTGTCAATACTTTGTAGAAAAAATCGACACCGAAAGTAAACAATGCTATTTGCTATTGAAGAGCATCAACAACAAAAGTTATCCAAATGACAGTGTCTCTGCTTTATTTACACAACATAGTGCATCTCCTTGTTCTTTTGTAAAAAAGCACTAACATTTATTAATCGCTTCTCCATCTCTTCTCATCCAGGAGAGCAAAGTATACATGCATGTATTCACTTTCCTGTAGCGGAATAAATACCAATGCCTCATGGTATTCTACGTTCTCATATCATCATCCCTGCTTGAGTTTTGTGACTCCTCTCTCGTAATACCCATCCCTATCGAAATGTGTCATCTTTTGTCGTGATGATGATAATCATCATCATCATAGTTTCTCCACGATATTCTCTCTCCGTCTTCTTGTTACAGTTGCAACGATGAAGCACACGCCCGAACACATAATATTATTGTATGTACGCTTTCCAGATGAAACTGTGCAGTTGGTGAGATGAGAGTAGTAGCAATGGTAGTATAAAGTATTTTCACATCTCCCTCTTGCATTGCGTTTCAACCCCTTGTGAATAACGTATCTACGTTTATCCCTTTTCTGCTACGTTGCTGCTCATCACACATTTGAACTACAAGTTTTACTTGCTGTTGGCTAGGATTCTAGACCACTGTTCTATTCATATTGGGTATCAAAAGTGTTTGTAAATACGCAAGGTTGTAGTGTAGGAAGGAGTTTTATCACAGATCTGAAATGCCATATAATTCCTGTCACTCTTTCATCTGTTTGCTTAAGGCTATTGAAACCCGGTGCTACACACAAAAATCATTTTTCTCCCGTATAAAGATAGAGCAAAGTAATTTTTTGAGAATTTCAATAATAAATTTTGTACATTTGCATAAAGCTCAATAAAATCCGTTATAGTACAGTGCAGTTTCACATTTTCAAGAGCATAAGTACATAACATAAACCTCTTGTACTTACTTCTTGATGTACATGTACAAATGTAATGCACAATGAACAAGCAATAGATGACATTTAGCGTGAAATGGAAGAATTACGACTGGTTTAGAATCTTTTACAACAAATCCCATTGTCATCTCAACTCTGTGTCCTTGTCGCTTCTTCCCATCATTACGACAAGATGTGTATCCAATGTCATTGTAAGCATGTGTATGGGTCTAATACTGCAATGGACTTGCCATACATCACTTTTATGTTTATGTATATCGTTCCGGCTTAAAAAAAGCTTAGCTGATGGGATATTAATGTGAGCATGATTCATACTGAAGTTTGTGGCTTGTTCCATTCAACTCTTATTATTTTTAAATTTCGGATTGTAACTGGCATAGTGGAACCGTTTCTAATGAAGAATTCAACAACTTCCCGTTTGTCAACTCAAGACGGTTTAGTGGCCTTCTCATCATGATGAAAAAATCATTAGCGATTTATGAGGGTAAAATTTTATTTCAACATGCCCAAGTATTTGTTGTACATAAGTGAAGATTAGTTTAGTGTAGGATGACATGCCATATTTTATACATTCCAACAGTTCCTATATGACTATAGGCTCCAGACAGGAAACTGGTCCTAGAGGCATATAATTGTCGGTTGACATTGCCATTGTCATTCTCTGAACAAATAACCATTTTGTGAGAAACAAGCAATAGCAAACTACATTTTTACATTTTATGGCATCATCGCCTCTTGGGCTTCTGGGCACCACACCACCACCACCACCGAAGAAAACACCTTACTCACTTCACTTCGTTATCATATCACACTTTGGCATTTTAGTCACAATCAGTTTGTGTGCATTGCAGTTGTGCTGCAGCATAACATTGTTACGAGCAAATTGCCAACAAACTTCCACTTTTCTGGATGAATGCAGTTATGTCACAACACAATGCACATTGCATGGTTTGGTTGATTGCACCACGAACGAAGTGAAGAACATTATTGCACTTTTGTTGTCACGAAGTTTTAAGCCATTCATGGGATTATCTCGGGACGGATTGTGTCCCAAATGCGCTCCACTCTCCAAAACAAATCTGACACTGGGGCCTATCTAGTTGCCTATCACCAGGAGCAATTTTCCTTTCCAACAACAAACAACAACTTTGCTATCATTTTCATAATGGTCATATCCACGATAATGTGGAGAGCGTGAACATTGTGATGCAACCAAAAGTGCAGTGAAATCCAGCGTAAAAAAGTTTTGCCCTTTTATTGCTCCTCTTCTTCGTTCCAAATGTCGAAAGAAGCCATCATCATTATTATCATCAGGAGCATGATGTGCGGGCACATTCATATGCATAATATAGCTTTTACATAGATAAAACATAATAATCGGTATTATGGCCATTATGGCTTTCCTGTCTCTTGACGAAACTCGTCTTCGTCATGGAGCTCTACTGACAACAAATTTGTAATGGTCGTGTCGACATCGGGATGAAATGATGATGCCGCAGAGCTAATGTAAAACTTTACAGGGTGCGTTATGACATAACATTTTTATGGTCACTGTGACATGACACTAAAAACTTATAAAGAATATAAATTTATGTAATAAAACGGCGGACTTGATTGGACCAACTAAAGGAAAACAAGTTTAGCCTCTGCATAAACTTAACTTGATAAAAGAAGGACGGACAGAGAAGCGAGAAGTATCATGTAAATTACGGCGTTCCTCCCTTGATAATAATCATACAATTTGTAATGTACTGCTTTGATTATGCCCATTATGCACTTCTCTCTTTCTGTCTCTATCTTCCTGGAAGAGAAGCAAAAACAGGAGCAGCGTCGTCACTAAAAATGCATACCATGCAATGCAATGCAACTCATGGTCCATTTGTTGAAGAGGGCAAAAAGAGAGTGCATTAATAATTGCTGTTGTGTTGTTTGTTGGTGAGTAAACTTTGCGTTAAAAGTGTATCCCTGCGTGCTCTTCATTTGCATAAAAAGACTGACAAAAATGATGATAAGGGCAAGAAATAAAGGAAGACCGACGGACAGAGAGGAAGGGTTCATTGCATGGCTTCATTTTTTTGCTGGTACGAAGTACAAAGTTACACAGCTCTAGCCTGTCCCAGTCCTTGAAAGCTTTTTTGATATATTGCCCAAGAAAAATGGAATGACGGGACAATGGGAAAGGGAATATGCAGCAGTGAGAACAGACGTAAGGACACAAACAACCACAAACGTTTTTCCTGCAACATACATTTTCTCAGCGTAGGATCTACATAACATACAACGTTGGTCGTCCTATCTTTGCCCAAAGATTGGAATGCATTGATTACTCGAAGAATAACAACAAACCGGAACAGTTTAATGAAGTGTTTTTGTTTCAGCAAAATAAAATGGTGTGGTTGTATCCGAAAATGCAAAAATAAAAAGCGAATTGAAATATTAAAAAATGTGATGGACGTTGTCCTGCAATAAATTCTTTTTAAATTACACTATGCTCAAATGCATAAAAGAATGATTGATTGGGGGTTATGAACCGAAACCATCTTTTCATTTTTATTCATGATTAAATTAGCCGAAAAAATGGCTAACAAGCTGCTTCGATTTTCAAACGTTTTCCCTGAAACGGTGCTGTCAACGTCAACCTTGTCTCGTAAAACTTAGCTGTCTGGTTTACCCTTGGCTTTGGCTCTACTGCACGAGCTTACTTGTATAACTGCATACGCATAGCTGCACACACTTCACCTCACAAGAACTGTGGAAAGGAAGATTATTATGATGTTTCTACAAGGCAAGATAATATAAGGCTTGTGGAGTACAATGCATACATACATATTTAAGTGGTTATAGGAACCTAAATGGTAGTCCAAGCGGCCGTCGTCGTCGTCTTCCTCAGCGTAAGCGTGAGGAAGTGCGTAAAAGCGTATACAACATCATCAGGAGATGCAATATTGCTTGTTGAAGCTAGAGTCTGATCCTGAAGAGCCAGCAAGCAATGTGAGAGCGAGTGAGTTTTTCAAAGTGGAAGGCTTGCGGCTGCTGCTGAGCTGAGCGAACATGAGCATGTGAAAGAAAAGTGGTGTGTGCTCGCACCAAACGCAATCAGTTTCACCAGAGCACTTGATCGCTCACCATCTGAAAAATCGAGAGAATGCAGTGCTTTTGTGTGATGTGGTTGGCGTAGAGCGTTTGTAAAAAAAGACTGCGAGTGTGAAAATGAACCTCGTATTGACTTGACTTGACACTCGACTGCTTTCTCTTTTGCCAACTGCATGTGATTTAAATAGAAAGCAAAAGGGTTAAATACACACAAGCCAGAATTTTGGATAAATACAATGTATAAACGTAAATATAAATTTTTCTTACTTTTGTGGGGGACAAGTAGTTAAAAACTTATATAAAGGTTGACACTAGACCAATGTTACTCTGCTCACATGTGTCTCTTATTTGTGTTCATCTGACGCAATTAATCATCATCTGTGTTCATGGGATTAAAAGTGAAACCAAGTCTTACACATTCCTCCTTTCTCCCCTTCCGTATTTTGTGCCAAAAATAGAGTGAGATGTAGGAATATATGTGGTTCATTCATTCACACCCTCACCGGTGGAATTTGACCGTAGCACGGTAATACTATCGTATCGTGTCAGTGCGTTGTTGTTGCTTCGGTTACCAAAGTTTTCATTCTTCTCCCCTTCATCTTCCTACTCCGTTTACTGAATTACTTTAGTGTAGTGTTATGTTGAATTGGGTGCAGTGTACATTTTTCTGCAGTTCTCTCATCATCCTTCTCCAATTACATTTAGCCACAACAACTCTTTGAGCTTATTCTCTCCACCAAAACATTTTCAGTGGAAATGGAAAAAATATTGGGGAAAAAGGGATAATCCTGTAATTAGCTGTCAAAACCTGTCTCATGTTTCTGACGTGTGCTATTCGCATTCCTAGCGATGAACTTTCTTTCGTCATGTCATTCGACCTTAATTATAGTTTGGTGACAAAAATAGTGGTACGGTTTCCTGTTATGTGGTGGTATTGATGTGGTATATGGTGATGATTAAATAAGATTACATGAAGGTGGAAATATTATCCTTCTCGTCGCACAGCAGCCTTTCGGTTGCAAAATGCATTTTTCTCTTCCCCCTCTAACACTGGGTTGCATAGGTACACCGTTTATATGACGTGTGTCATTTTCGCCATGAAATGTAACACGAGTGCATTTTATGCAGCTTTGTTGTGGTTTGGCTTCCCCTTGTCTATTGTTACCTGACTCTTGTGCCTTTCCCCTACCACTCCTCATATTTAACATAATGTTATACTAAAATCCCCAATGATAATCTTTTGGTTGATTAAAATGTTAAAACAAATCTCTTATGTAGGTAGGTAGTAGCGTGTGGTCCAAAGGCAGTTCCCATACTTTATTAAATTACAACTTGATACTAAATCATAATGACAAGTTGCACGTGTTTTTGATTTCTAGCAAAACGAGAAAAAATTGATTGAAAAGGAGACAAGGAATGCAAAGAACTCAAGCATCTTTTCCTTTCCAAAAAATAGGGAAAATCAACTCCATTTTTATTATTTCTATATGATTCAGCTCTGTTGACTGCTTATCAAGATTTTCCCCCATTAAATACGACAAGGAAATGGTTTTATTGTTGTTGTGTGACGAAATGGTACAAGAATGTGAGTTGTGTTGATGCTGATCTCATATCATAAAGGAGTTTTGGAGTCAATTTAGCGAAAAGAATTCGAGAAAAAAAGTCACTCTCTCAAAGTAATCCACATTACATACACGAGATCGCCTTTTCATCCAATATCTCCATCTCCCCGTCACCAGTCACAGTGATTTGATTGTATCAAGTTGGAAAAATATTGTAAACATTTCGTAAACTTTTTTTGCTATTTTTTCTCGTGGAAAGTTTAAATTGTTTGAATGAGGGTGGATGTGGATGGATGATGATGGAAAAAGTTGATTGCGTATAATATACTCGCTCCTTTTTTATATAGTTTCATATCGTTTAATGCGCATTCTTGAAGGCGAACATTTGAAAAAAATAGCATCGAGTTTTTATTAGCTTATCTCATCTCTCGAATCAGTTTTTTATACGCTAACTTTTCTCAGTTGATAATGCATTGTGATAAAATGGGATGATGGGAAATTGATCCAAGTTTTGATAAAAAATTATATTGTAACGTATTGTTCTAGAAAGCAGACAAAATATGGCACATTCAGCAAGCTCATGAAACCACAACAAGCCAAGAGTACTTATCTGGTTACATTGAATAATGGAACATTTTAGATGAATTTTTCATTCTGTTGAGGATGCATGACATTTTTAGTAAGCCCCACAGTAAAGTTCAAGAAAGTCAGCTAACCAGCATAATTTGCGTATTTTTAGGTGGCTTTCTTGAGCAAATCAATTTACTGACTGCTTGAAAAGTTGCTTGGGAGAATGTCCGGGAGAAAATTAAAATTTCAGACTGGAAAAAGTTTATCTTTGACATGTCTTAAGTAGCTAATTTTCAAAGCGTGAAATGTGATTTTCTCACGCTCACGCAGTAAACTAAGGGGAAAGCAGCAGTTTGCAAAGGCAACCATTTAACTTTTTGCTGTTGATCCTTTCTAAGAAATTGAATTATATCATCTCACACTTTCTCTGCTGTGTTAGAATGCAGCAAAAAGTGCATTTCAGTTTCTGTTCCGATTCCGGAAAAGGTGGAAACTTTACGCATTAAACTTTTTTCGTTTTTCATGCAGCCTGTAGAATGAATATGTTTTGAATGAGAGGAAATGTTGCGAAGAATATTATGGCATGTTGAACCATAACGTAACAATGAATATAAAAAAAGCTGTGGGAGGGCATATCCTTCCAAAAACATTTGTAATTCCAAACAGATCAAGATAACTTTTCGCATTTCCTCTCTTCCTAAACTTCCTTTGGAATAAAAAAAACTCATTTTTTTCAGTTGGAAGGAGAACAAGTTGCATAATATTGCAAGATGCTCCTCTTGACTGAGCAATCTTCCCATTTCCTCTCTAAATCGTGACATGTTGTTTTCTAACCGAGAGAAAGAAAAATGGTGAACAACGGAAAAATTGACTTTGACTTTTTTCACGTCTTGTTTTTTTTCTCAAGATAAAAAACCGTCTTTAAAGTCTGCTGCTGTGCTATCCTTCAGGCTAAAACTGCATCAGCAAAAAAGACGGAAGTAGAAGAAAATGCCTTTATGCATTAAACATATCGCTTTGTACAGCTGGCACGCACACCCAAAAAATGATATGCCACGTGAACCAACTGCATTTGCACTGCCTCCGTCTTCCTTCTGTTTCCTTCTAAAAACTTTTTTCTTCTCTCAATCTCATTTCGTATGCGATGTTTGTAAATAACAGGGAAAATGGTCGATTTGCTCGGTAAAAATGTTTAGCTATAGTCTAAATTCTTCCTTCCAATTCAATATAGAACTTGGTTGGATGTAGGAGTACATGGTAAAAAAAATGATCAACAAAATCACAAGCCACTGATGTACTAATGTTGTCGTTGATGCGTTCAGGTATATGCATATATTCATATTAAACTCAAAGTTTCTGTTGCTCATTTCCATAGAAGTCATTTTGCACAAAGGAACGTAAGATAACAAGTAGAGATAGAGACGAGACGAAACCTTCTCCGCTTTGAAGTTAAAGTTGCTATTATATAGCTGTTTGAGATACGAAAGACTGCGACATGGATCCAGAGTTAACTTTGGTACCTGTGCGTTTAAATTGCCTTGGTAGTTGGTCGGGATGTTGGCATTTAGTAACACAGCATATGACGTATTGTGCTTTCCTAATAGTATATGAATTGCACATCATTCATATGGAAAGGAGATAATAATTCTTCATCTTTGTTAGTTACATTGTTCCTACTTAAAGATATCAATCTTTTTAAGTGTGGAGGAGGGATGAATAACAGAGAAATTTATTGTCATAATTCATAATTCTCAGAAACAAGTAAAAATCAGCATACAACTTTGATACTGCAATGCTGCCTCCTTTTGTGTTGTGGGAGGGAGGAGGTTCTCCATCGCCTTCCATTGTTATCATCATGACTCACTTTCGTCATTTGCTTTTCTATTCAGTTCCATCCTTTTGGGAAACCAATGCAAGTTGAACTTCCATTGCTACCAAAGCTTTTGCAGTCATGCTTCTTCATTGGAAACATTTTAAGACTTAAGTGCAGCATTAAAAACGCAAAAAGATTAGATTCATCATGTGTTCAACCACCTTTTAACCTTGTTGGTTATTTAATACACATTGTTCTAAAAAAATGTAATCAAATTTTTACGAGTTTTCAATTGTAGTGTTTTGACAAGCCTTTTTCTTTAAAAGGATGCTATCTTCAACTTTACGTCTCTAAAAACCATGTCGCATCCTCAGTTTGAGTTCATAAAGTGACAAAAAAGTTCTTCTCTTTGCGTAATCAGTGCATAAAAATATTCATATTGTCCATCCACTCCTCCTAAATTCATACCGCTTTGGACTACCGTACATTCTGAATAGCAACCATAACAATGCCTATCATCTCATCCTGAGATAAAATATTGTGTCATAAAAATACTCCTCTTGAAAAAAACCTTTTTACTCAAACTCCATCTGATACGCCTTTGAAGAGTACTGTTCTCTTCCGCTGATGTCCTTGCCCTTGAAACCTGTTATGGGACTTGACTCTACTTGACGTTTTTCCTCCAGCTATTTGCTTCGTTTGATCAATTTCGGCTCGCTTTTCACTCCCTTTGTCCGAAAGCCGGTGTTTCCACAAAACTCCGGACTCCTACTTCGCGGTGGGTTTCCTTCAATACTCTAAAATGAGGGATAGGATTCCAGAAGTTACAAATAATTCAGAATTCATTCAAAGTAAATGTTTTAGCTGTCGCGGTTGATGATAATTTGTGAACATCTGCATCTTTTCAACTCGCGGTAGAGATAATCGAAATTTATGAACTTTCCATTGTTATGATTTTCTATTCTTATTCTGATAAACTAGTATATTATAAGACACCAACGGAGAGCCATTCTTCCATCCTTGGTTTTGTCTTGTTGTCGCATCCTTGTCATTTTTTCCAGAGAGCCGAAAAGTCCTACCTTTTTAAGGCTCTCACAGTCAAGTCAAACTTGGAGAAAAAGGTTAAAAGATGGGAAGATTTGTTTGTTTGATAAACTACGAAGGTGGTCTAGACTCATAGCATTATGTAATTTATAAACGGAGGTAAAATGCCACCATAGCGGCAGGTAAGGTTAGCGTTCCCATCACTTCATAATTCTATTTGACACAAGAAAATATGTCGAATGGACTGGACACACAAAATATCTCAGCGTCTTCTCACAAGATCACAAAATTCCTCCTCTCCCTTGTTGCCGTTGCTGCTGATGAGTTTTTGTGTCAACAATCAGCAGTAAAAAGTCGACATGGGATCAGAAGGAGGGGTTGAGTTGGCTATCGTGTGCAATATCAATTTTCTCTTGCAATATTATCAAATACTCGCAACAACATATATGTTTATATCCACTGAAGAAATATTATGAGCGTGACGTGACATTCAAGAGATTTTGATATTATCCGCGCATGCAGAGAGGGAAGAAAGAAAATTGATTTACAAAGAAGCTGATTGAAAGGATTTCTAATTTACAAAAACTCATAAAAAGTGAATTGCTCATCATTATCAATTACACAAAAGCCATAAACAACACGGAAAAATGTCAGGCATGAGCATAGGTAAACAATGAAATGAAAAGAGGGTTGGATGAATATGAATAAGGCAAAAGTCAAGCCAAAGCTAACTCAAAGGACAAAAGAAGAGGTTGTGAGTTTGTTTGCCACTGCTACCACAACGTCGCCTCCTTTTTCTCCTCTGCTAAAAAATATTCTAACCTCCCTAATTCAATCTTGTGCACACAACATCATCATCGTCAACCATTCGGAAAACAATTTTTATGGATATTTTCCTTCACTCGCTTATCCACTCGACTCGGATGCTATATTGTTGAATAAAGTAATAATGAAATTATTGCACAATTTTGAAGTTTGTAATTGTTTTCCCTCATTTTGGAAAAACGAGCATGTCACGCACAATATGATGAATATATCCTAAAAGCCAATCATATGCATATTATTTATTCTAACGTACCGTTTTCTAACCTTAAAACAGCGCAGCGAGCCGAAACAGCTAGATTAGTAAAACACAAACTTAAATTATTTTTAACAGTGACAGAAATTTTAAAGGGACAGCTCAACCTACAGGAAGACGGGGTAGTGGACTACAGTGCTCTACTGCCACAGATCAGAGTCGTGGTCTGTAGTGAGCGGAGCATAATGAGGGTAATGTGCATAAGCATGGCTGCGAAGCCAAAAGGCGCAACATATCATATCATGCCATTCATAATAATAGATCATGCCATCCATCCATCCAAGTTAAAACTGTTATGCATATGGATGGATGCATGATAATATTTGTGAAATGGGACCCTTTCCTTTAAATATCCTGGTTGCTGTTGCTCGCTCATTCCATTCTTCACAAATTTTATAGAAGAGGGCAACAAGACAAGTAGACAATTTTGCTGGGTTGACTGTGAGTTTGACTCCATCAAAAACTCGTTAGGCGGAGAGCCCACCCAGCTACAATTTTATTAAAAGATTCCCCAAATCTTCACATTGAAAAGTTGAGAAAACGTGTGGGCTCAAACGATGTAAAGTAGTAGTAATTATGTTACACCTACTCCAAAAGTATTTTATAGAATAAGAAGTAATAAGTAGGCAGTACTGACATGTTTATTGATAATAAAAGCGTAGATAGGAGAACGTTGGGAAAGCCTTTTTACGCGCAGCGCAGGTAGAGCAAACTCCAAAGGGGTCTATGATTGGTATGTTTTCTTTTGGGCGTTTGCATCGTATTGTCAATCTTGGTCACCGAGCGTTGGTTGTTCCAAAAGGATAATTTCCTTCTTTTGAAAATGAGGGCTCAAAATCAATTTTAAGACGTGATAGCATTTAATTAAACAAGTTATCGAAAAAAGTGCTGGCCTAAGAAATAATGATGAGTATAGACTACCATCCAACAGAATACAAAAAAAATCCCGAACGCCCAGTCACAGTAATGAAGCCCCAAGTCTAAAGAAAAATGGAAACTGCTTTTGAAAATAATTCAATTACAATCGACGCTGCTGTGGTCAACAAAGTCAACGTATGCAAATAATCAATACAGCATTTCAAAGAGAAGGGTATGGGTTTGAAACGATGTAGAAAAATATCAGTACCAAGGCATGCTAACGATCAGGCCAGCCGTGCAAAAACCGGACGCAAAAAACTTAACGAAAAATTATTTGTAAACTCCTCATAAATGATGACGCGACCTACTTGCCTTTGGTGATCTGATGTTTCGGGAAGGAATTTTTATTATGCGCCGGGCACTAAGATAATAGATTACGTTCATAATTTGAAACCAAAAGTTACGTTCTTAAAAATTTTTTTGATTAGGCATGCCTCCGATGAAAATGGGAACGTTTCATCTTCATTCATTCAGAGGGCACTGTGACCTTAAAAACATATTTAAACGAATGTATTAAGGACTGATTGCTTCCCTATATAGACCAGCATTACAAACGAGATCAAATTTTGTTTTGGCCAGCCCTCACTGAATCCCATTATGCTATTAAAGTAACTGACTTTTTACACACAAATTTGGTCCATTTTGTGAAAAAAAGGACAGCCCCACAAATGTACCACAGGCATGGGAATCGAGTTGTTTTTGGCCCTATGAATGAAGAGGTACTCTTACAGAAAGGATCCACACAAAACTATTTGTGAACCGTGTACCATCTGGAAGATAATTAGTTAAAAGGTAACGAAAAACTCAGAAAAGCAGTAATGGAACACGCTATGTAATATCTTTCATCAATTCCATTACAAAGGTATTCAGTGAAGGCTTCAAATTTTATAAATAATCTACTCTAAATGTGCAATATTTGATATATAAAGTTATCCAAAAACAGTTTTACCTTAAAAAAATACAAGCGTTTCTGTCCGAGTACGCTACTTAATAACTTAACATTCGCTTATTACACCCGACCCCTACCAACTCAACGTATAACCACTACACGGCCCACAAAAACAGCTGAACCGTGCAATAATAAGTAATAATAATCATAAATGCTTGCGTGTGAGCAGGAGGAGAGTTTGTTCTTGGTGCATTTGCATTAGCAATATCAACCCAGTGGCTGCATGCATGCATGCAATTTCAATATGAGTACAAGGAACAATTCTCCTCGACGATGAAATTGTTGCCGGATGAAAAGAAATTAATGCGTTTCTATAATGTACGTCTCCACTCCTGTGTGGTATGGTTGTATTTGTAGGTACAAGTGTAAAAATGTGTTTTTTAATGACATGCATAAAATATGCTGTGGTGGATTAAAAAACCCTATGCTCACCACGGGACTGGTAAAGTGCAATAGTAAAACTGGAAGAATGTTCTCTCTAATAATATAAATTTCTTGTCGGAATGTAATTATTCATTCAGGAGTTTAAAAAGGTCTGTATCCGTTGATATATTAACCGTATGAATGAATTCGTGTATATACTTTCATTCGGGAAGACGATATGACAGCAAACTTATTCTTTGGTGGTGATGAAAAAGTGAGCCCATTAAATATTACGTTGACCTGTGTGAGTGTGCAAGTGCAGTACATTAATAAAGTGAAATTAATGAGCTAACGAGTTCCAATTCCAACTCGCATTATAAAGTTACCTCAAAATTTTGGTGAGGGTGCAAGAAAAATTGCAATGAAATGAATGAATAGAATAAGCCAAGTTTTTTTTACATAATGCTCCCGATGAAAATTCACGTGCCTCTGGCCAAACTAATGTTATGGCTATAAAACAAGAGGGAAAACAGAAGGGAGCTGAGCTGGGTTACTCCTCAAGCTGAGAAATTTTTGGGAGAAATGAATATAGCAATAGAAGCAAATGAGCTTTTCATTTTCTCAGGAAATTGGAGCTTATGAAAATTAATATTGAGACTCAAGACGGAAAAGAATGGAATGGGCTCACTTCCTTCCTTCACCTTTAAAATTATATTCCATTCCAACTAAAGTTTTATGATTTAGGTTTTACCCAAATTCTTTTTCGCCTCCCAAATGATGAAACAAAGTTAAGTGAGCCTTTTATGTATGTTGGAGGGTCAATACTGAATATTAAGCAACAATCCTATGGCTCTCACTTTCATTCCCATTTTCTTGAGTAAACCATAATAATTTCTTGAATGGAATAGAGGGGGAATATGTGCGGACGGATTCTTCTCATTTCCTTCCGATACCAACGTTGCTCTTTCTTACCCCACTGGAGAAAAAAAATCCTCAAAACAATAATCATAATAATAATACGCAGCTCAAGATGTGTAATGAATGAAATGAATATTATGGCCCCGAACATGAACTCCAGAGAGAAAATGTTTTCCTACTAAAGCAAAAAAGTGGAGAGTGAGTGTGGCTGCTAGCACATAAAAGTGGGATTTATTGCAGTATTTAACATGAGAGAGAGAGAACTCTCAAGCGCACCTCACCTCCTTCAAGGTATTTCTTTCACCAACCGACCCTAACCGTATGACCACTTCTCTTCATATTATCCTCATGCTGCAATGGTTCCAAGTGCTTGTAATTGTTGTGGAAGTGCTGAATGGAGGCGATATACTTTAACAAGCGGTATATGAAATTACAAGTTGTATTGAAGTACAACTCATTTGACTCTTCCAAAAGGACCCAGAATTTCACCGTTTTTATTTGAAGCTATTACACAGTTTGCATTTAATACTGGAGTATAAATTAACTTAGGTGGGTTGGGAAAGTTTTAAAATTTGGATGCAAATCGCATATTAATGATACGGCGGTGAAGAAATGAAAAAATAAAAATGGAAAGTTACATTATAACTGAGCCCTCTGTGTAATAACAGGGACTCTTCGTCATTTCCCTTTCGTGGCACGTGCTTCCTCTTTCCATCATTACAACTGTAGCTCAAAACGTGTTTGTGCCTTTTCGTCCATCACATTGCTCCCTTGCACCTTGGAATAGGAATAAAGAGAAAAATACTGCATGCATGCACAATGCCATGTTCATTTTTGCATTGTGCTCACTCCCTCACACGCATTGCTCCACATTCCGCGAAAATTCCGACAATCAAGTTCACTCATGAAATGAAAGTGTCATTTCATTCATTCATCCATCCCATTTCATTTCAAGTAAAACAATAAGCATTAGTGGCCTTCCCTACCATCATGCTGAAAAACGCAAGAATACTCACAAAGTCTAAAAAGACTGAGGATAACAACAGCAGTGGTTCCCGGAGCCGAGGTTCTGCTGCTGTTGGAGTTAATGTCGGGGATGGAACCAATATCTCGTCAAATAATTCCCTGAAACGGCAAAAACAGCAGCAGCTGGTGCACCAAAAGGCGAGTGGACAAGCCAATAATAAATTGTCCACGGGCAATAACTGTGTTTCAAAGAGAGGCACATCAACAACTTCAATTGTGCTGTCCACCAGCTCCACACCTTCCTCCGGGCAGAATAAGCAGCCCACCAATAACTTACGCACTTTTACTACTTCTAGCACAAATCGAAGCTCAAATAATATTTTTGAAAAGCAGAACCTGCTTGTCTCCTCTCCACCACCGATATCCACTGCGTCCGCTTCCTCGTTGTATGACAATCAGCAAAACAACTACGAAAAGAACAATGCGTATCATCATCATCATCAAAAGCAAAGTCAGAATTATGAACCAACTCAGAAAAGCCGATATCCATTTCGTGTAAAACAAAACAAGTCGACGGTGCTCGTGGTGAATGGGAGTTGTAGCAGCGGTAGTGGTGGGAGTAGTGGTAGTAATAATGAGTATGAAAATGAGTATATTTCACCACCAGCTTCCGATGTGGGTGGTGGTGTAGTTGTTCTCACTGACTGTCATAATACCGTCGCTAGTGGTGCGACAAGAACAACGACAAGTGACATTGCGGCTGCAGCTGTCATGTGGAAATGTGAAAGAATGACTGGACAGGGAAGGACGAAGAGGGTAAGTGCAAAAATCGTAGTACGCTGAACTACACAAAAACAAAGAGAAAAATGTACTTTAGTTTGGGTAAAAGTGAACATGCATGCAAACGAATATAAACTTTTTCTTTGGCGTGGTGAAAGTTGTTTCCAATATCATGGTCAATATTTAGTCTGCGAATGACAGGAACACGACACAAGACAATTCTTTGGACAAGGTGTAATTTGCGAAATTGACAAATGAGGTTGAGCAGGGTGGATAAAGAAAAGCATTAACTGAATTAGATAATGCAGGGAATGCGTGCACTTTTAACGAACACACGCCAGGTGTGGTCTAGTTTATCCTTTGTCATTTCCTTGCTTAATCAACGAATTTCTGCTTGGATTAAATTCATTTTGTTTGGTTGAATGGTGCATTGCGGATTGATGAATAAACATTGAGGATGAGTGTGTTCAATTGAGCTGAGCTCCCTGAAAAGAATAAAAATGATTCCAATGAAAAGAAATCTCTCAAAAAAGAAAGCAAATGTAAAGTTTATTCAAGTAAAAGTAAGCATTTTTCTCTTTCTTTCATTCTTTCTCCAATGTCGTTTCTGCCTTTTTCTGCACTTGGTTGGGAAGAGTGAGATAAAAAGAATGGGAAAGGTACACTAGGGGGTAAACGGTTTAATGAGGTCTTTAGCTAAACGATAGTCATCAAATCCGTTCACGCTTCCTCTCTTTCTTTCACTGCATCATCCTCATCACCATCATCATCCCCTGCTCTTCAGCAGCACGAGTTGTAGTGCAATGAAAGCTCCTCACTTGCTCTTTTTAATGGGAGCTAAGCCGAGAGAAAGCAGCAGAGCACCATCACCGCCAACTAGTTCCAGCCTAGCAATTATATCACATTGATATGGTTATGGCGTTGATTCTCAAGATATATATTTTTTCTTTCTCCTCCTGTGTTTCCCCTACCTTTATCGCATCCCTATCATATTCACCATCATCATTAAATATTGGACAAGAGAAAATGCACATGCACTCGCTCAACTGAGAATGTTGTTATGTAAGTACATATTCATTCTTGTGTGTAAAGTAAACCGATAGTGCACAGCAGGATGCATTTAGCAATGGGAAAACATAACGAGACTTTTTTCTACTTCTCTGCTTTCACCCGGTGATATCAGGGCGTAGAGTGTGGATCCGTATTATGCATCTCTCATTGTATCACATCACATCAGCCTAAACATTTTCACTGCAACTCGCTTCAATAAAAGGCTTTTTTTTTGTATGAGAAGAGATGCAATGCATCAGACTAGTTTTTTCTGTGCTCCCTGTTGCCATTTTCCCTCACTTCCTGTCGTCTTTGCTGTTGATCGTCAAAATCATTATCAGCAACATAAACAGCAGGAACTAATATCACCATTGACTATCATTAACTCTCACGTTTTTCTCAATTGAAAACCATTAGTGTTGCAGAAACGAGGGGCTATATAACTAGTGCGTTCAATTTTCCAATTTTTGTTCGCCTCTAGGTTTTCTGTGTAAAAAGAATGAGTTCATATTTGAATCCCATTCAATTTCGTTTAATTCGTGAATGAATGCATTTCGAAACGAATAGGCTTATATTAGTGGCATAATGTTAGACTGGAAGAATGCAAATTCTATTTCTATTCGGTCGCAGGTTAGATTGTGTTTCCAGGCTCCATTAGACATAATGATAAAGTGCATACTACTGCCAATTGGAAAATGACAATGGAAATATACGAATAGCTTCGTCTTCTTAGAATTCTTTCTATTTGACATGTATGGATTCAGCTAGCTGCACACATTGATTACAAAGAACGCTAGGAAACTAATCTTCTAAACACGCAAGCTAGTTTAATACTGGATCCAAAACTCTATTTATAACAACCCGATTTTAAATTCAGGTGGCCTAACAACGTTGCACATCAGTACAATGAGAACAAAATAAGCAACATTTTTTAACGGAATAAACGGAAGGAAACGAAAATGTTTTTAATGCTTAGAGTAGTACTGAATGGACAATTCTTAATAGTACAACACAAACTGAATATATGTTATTTGTGTTTCCCGTTAAGCTTTTAAAGAAAATATGATGACGATGACGAACGATGACACAATACAATGAGTTGAACAACATCCATACCCATTCCTCCCAACAACAATTACTCCTCCTGCTTTGATATTATTATTTTTGTGTGAATTCCTTGTCACAATTTTTTATCGTCAACGTCATCAACACAAGTGCATAAATATTTCGTTACGTTACACTTTTTTGTCATATCAATTCATAAATTGCATCATCGTAAACACGCATAATACGAATAATAGTAATTCTAGAATGGGATACAAACCCAATACAACTCACATTTCCACTTCCTTCATTCATTCGTTCCTGAAAAGGAAGTGTGGTACGGAGAAAGGAAAGGAGAAAAAACGATGAGGAAGTAGAACTCCGTCGTTATAGGAAATGCATTTCTTTGGATTCGCAGTTGAAATTTGGTTGAGGGGGATAGCTGAGTTGAGCGATGTCAAAACATTCACAAAACTACATTTTTCTACCCGTTTCCTTCATCCGCTGAACCAAACATAAAAATGGACAAGTTTTTTCCTTCGTCCTTTTGTCCAATATCATGTTTTATTGTGATTGCGAAGCACATATGCCTATACACATGTGTAGTAAGTAGTAGCACGTAAAGTAATTTACTGTTATTACTCGATTTCAGTATCCAAGTGCATTCTGCCACTGATATAATTCAGTGCAAACCTCAATTCCAATATGAGACCAGCTCCTTTCGAAGTATTCTTTTTTCTTCCCAATTTCAACTTTCCGTATTCATTCAATCTCCAATCCTTCGTGGTGTTGGTGACAGTGACAGTTTGATTTGAGCAAACGGATACGATTCTAGAGTAGGAAGGTGGATAGATACACCACATATACATATGTGTGTAGGTATGTCAAATGGTGTGATAATATTTCACCACCATACCGCAACGTCGCTTCCCTTCCGTTCTTGTCTTCCTGCTGGTTCAGTTTTTCAATTCAACTAAAAAAAGTTGATTGAAACCATATGTCAACTGACATAAAACAAATTTGTCCCCTGCATTTTTCACTAGACTGTATTACAATGCACTTTGCGCTAGTGCATTATGAATGATTCGCTCTCTCACAATCAGAATCAGAGAGCTGGTAGGAGTAAAAGAAAAAGCGATTAAGTTGCTTTTATGTTAATTTTGAGACAGTATAATTAGCCCTGTGCCAAGCCAACTCCTCCAAGTTTTGAGTAGAAAGAATGATGGAGACATTACGTATATTTCCTAAGTTGTTGCTGTTTCGGCAAAAGAAATTCATTACTCGAAAAATGAATCCTTTTCTTTTGTGTGGTGGAAGAGGGTGTGAAGATGCTTAATATAGACGAGACGGGTTTCATGAGATATGCTTTATTATCTGTAAAAATATCTTACCGAAAAAAATTCATTAAAATGTCTCCTCTTCCTTCCAAGTTAACTCGTTCCCTTCTTAACGGATATTATCTTTGTGAAACCCATCTCTTATCATCATCATCATCATGTTTGAGCATCCGTTTTTCCTTTCTTTCATTTTCCAAGTGAGCTAACACTAAAGAAATAAAAAAGACTGAAAGACTCTGAAAAGCAGAGGACGAATAAGATTCAAGAAGTAATAATAACACATTATTAAAGTTGTTTTTTTATCAGGAGGCAAAAAGCCATAGATACCATAACATAAAATACACTTGATTGCTACCCCTGCATTGTACTCCACTATGAGTTCAAACCAGGAGGTTGAAGTACAGAGATCTCTTTCCCATTTCATTTCCTTCGTTCCCATCTCCTTTTTCTATTATTTTCTCTTCTTATCCTGATAATGATGATGGCATCCTGATCCTTCACAGCTGATTCACTTGTTTCTTGAAAGAAAATGAGAAAGCAAGAAAAAAATCAGTGACTTTAGAAAGGAAAGCTTTCCGACATGAAAAAGCCGGAGGAAATAAGACAAAAAAGGTTGTATGTAGTTTCTTGTAAAGAGCATTCCTTCAGCTTCTTTTTTAATGCTTTATCAATACGTGTATCTCAAGTTTTCCAAAATAAAAGCCGTACTTGTACTTTCACCGCAATAAAGAGACAGTTTTGCCTTTTTTCTGCAGGAGAAAATCCATTGATTTATTATTGCACATGAGATGTATCCATGCAACCTCTTAAAAGCCTCTTTCTTCTCAATGAATGGAAAAGGGCAGCATACATCAACTTTACTTTTTTTGGTATCACTTTCCTCTTTTTATAAAACTCAATTTCATTTTCATTCATATGCACACATTTACAAATAGAAATGTTCATGCTCACTCATAAGTAATTCCACATGAAAAAAATGCAAAGGGGTGGATGAACTCTGAACTATAAAATCCATTGGAGAAACATAAAGCAGCTCATGCACATCCACATCAACATATACAAATACATAAAACCATTCTTTCTCAAAGAGACATGATGCTCACGGTGTGCACAACGTATAAAAATGTTACCGATTCCAGTTTTTTTGTAGAATTTCTCAAGTTGAAGACAAAAGGAAACGTAATCTGATCCTAAGTAGAGTGCAGAGACTCTGGCTGCTTAAAAAGGATGGTTACATTCCCAAAAAGTGAATTGTAATGTAATTCAATGTATTCAAAGATTATTTGCTCCTTTCCTCTCTGCCCTTTTTATTATGGATTGAATTTGAAGTAGGAAGAAAAGGTCGAGCCAAGTTGAATTGTGAGAGTATGTATGTCTGCCTTTTCAAACCATAATGTTATGTATATTATAGTGGAAGTAGAAAGAGGAATGCAAAAAGGTGGAATAAGTAGCAGTGAGAAATGAGGTGACGGTAAAAAAGGGATGGATACATGAGTCTATATCCGAGCAGGAATGTAAGGTTGTTTCCTTCAAGAAATTTTTACGGAGGAAAGAAAGTCTTGTGTTTTTATGACTTGAAGCATGCATGGAAATGTTTCCCTATTCGCCATTTTATGCAGTGCGTTGCATTAAATTGCAGAGGAGTGCAGTGCACTCCCAGTGATATTCACACACAAAACTTTCTTTAGCTCTCCGTTGGGAACCTCGAACAAGGAAATTTCTGAATGAATACATTTTCTCTTCCACCACCGGAGAAATGGATATTATGCGGGTTTTTCTCCGGTGTGTCTTGAAGTAGCTAGTTGCATTACATATTACAATTTTCCCAAGTTCGCCCCTGCCTGTCTGCAGTTGCATTAAATTGCATTGCATTGCACTGGCCTTCCTTTCCTTGTGGGTTTATGTGTTTGTTGCATGCATGAAATAACTTGGTAGCAGCAATAGCTGAGAAATGGAGATGCAGGCTATAAAAATGGTGCATCTGCACACTTTCCCTCTATATGTATTGTCAAGGACGACCAATTTTCAAGGCCACTCTATATTTTATAGCTTCCGTATGGGAATCCTAAGCACGTGCATATGTACCTACCCAACAGTATGGTTTAGGAGGAGACCAGGGGATTTTTCATTATAAAAAAGAAGAAACCACCTGACATAAAATAAGATGAGCTGCGTGGATTTCCCCTCCTTCTTAAAAGTTTGGCTGCGAAACAAGTGGAGAGAGAATATGCATTTTTTAATCTCAGTCGGGATTAATGAAAAGTGTGTGGGTTTTAGGGAGATATGCATTTTGTTTTAAATTTTTTCCAAAAGTGAAAGTGAGCGAGGGACAGAAGATGATATGAACGAGAGCGGGTGAAAAAACGACGAAAGTATGATAAAATATTTCATATTGAAGATTAAAAGTAGTGGGTAGGCATCTGGAAAGGATATTACAAATTTTGAGCAGAAATTTCCTCATTTCAGGTATGGAGACACAGATACAAGTCACAGTTGTTGTGTTGAGTGAGTCTCCGCTTGTTGTCTCTCGTAGCTCAAGGGATATTACTTGATTTGATGTCATTGCAGAAGTAGTTCTAGTACAGTGCATGGCATTACATTCTCTCCACCCGCTCCATCTCCATCCTCTCGTAATCTTATTTCTGTTTGTGCAGTCTGAAATTAGGGCTGATGCCATTAGTTAGCTGCATTTTCCTCTCGGAAATTTTTGGGTAGAGCACACCGAAACGAGAGGAGAAAGTGCATCGTTGCACAGCACTGCATTGCTATTCCAGAAGTGATAGAATGGCAAATGATATAAGTGGGTTTGGTGCGTGCTCTGCGTACAGTACCGTGTCTACCGTCATGTTCATCATGTGATGAAGATTCATTCTTTTCTATTTGCGTTTCTGTGCTTACCCCAACACCACACCCGCATTTTCACTAGCGACTTACTCTTTCTATTCCACGTTTAAATTTCGTTTGGGACTCCTCTCTCTTTCTCTTTGAATGGATGAAGGAAGAAAGGATGGTTGACAACAAATCTAATTTTAGGAATTTAGATGAAATAGATAATTCTGAGGAGTAGGCTGCATGGTGCATCAATTGCATTGCAGTTGCATTCTGCACCAAAAGCCGGTAACCTTTTTCCGTTTTCCCTTGGAGAAACACTCCTTTTTATTTGGTCGGATGGATTGATTGTGATTACGATTTTGAGATACGTGAGACTCCCTACAGAACGCTCGGATAAGGATGAGCAGCACTTGAGTCAAGTGTTTGTGAGTAGCATTCTTAATGTGTTGTCTTTTGACTACACATCTAATACCTTTTTTAAGAAAACGGAAACTCATTGTGGAGTTGTTGTACGTGTGCCTACATTCTCGTTAGACCCTTGTAAAATTGCAGGTTTGGTTGGGAAAATGCAAGACCCTCTAATTCCGTAGAGGAGTGCATCCGTAATTCCTTTAACATGACGTGAATCATGTACACGAGGAGGAAAAGAGAATTGAAAACGCTTGAAGATTTTAACTAATTAAGATAAAGTGCGTGGAACAGGAATCCATTATATTATGAATTTGTGATAAAAGTGAGTCACCTCTTTAACAGCCTTGCAAAGGATTAGATTAGGGAGACGTAGAACCAAAATATATTTTGTGAGATGAAAGCGTTCACAAATGAAAAATGCTAATGCGTTGGCTGCATAGTACAACTAATTTTCTTTTGTTCAAGCATCTGCAAACGGTTTTTGCTAATTTGCAAGTGCTCATAAAAATTTGGCGAAGGCTACACAAAAAAGTTGTAAATTGAAAAACCCAACCGATAAGTTACAAGCAAAAGCCAATACAGAAATAGCCTAGCTGATCAAATCGATTTTCATCCCTTTTTTCTTTGTAGAAACAATGACATTTACACAAGTAGCATATCCTGGTATAACTAATTCATCCAACCAATGCAATGTACAAATATACGAATGGATCTTTCCACTTAAGGTCATTCATTCTTTTGTCAAGTAATATAACACAAAGCCTGTAGTTGGAGCATGTATCACGCTCAATACAATATGGATATGGAGATTACCACCGCTGAGCTGCCAGCTCGTTTTGTGTACACAAGTTCATTGTACATGGATATTTTTATCGTTTATTTTGTCTCCAGATCCTAAGTTGATGATTCACTCACTCATTTTTCCCTCCTCCATGCTACCAGCTCCTTTGTCCCTATTTCTTGTAGTAAGGAAAGGAGACAAGTCATGAACTCATTCAGTCATTCACTCTTATAGATGCTTCTGGTACAGAACGTTTGAAAAAAATGTGAATGGATGAGTATGCATGCACAAGGATACATACGGAAAGAGTGAATGAACGAAAAAAAAGTCGGTGATGTTATTGCTTCGCGAGTGCAGTGGAGCAGCATTTTCCCCTCACTCAAATTGGAAGGAAAATATCATTATAGGATTTCCTATGTAGTTGAATAATTGACGGGAAAATGTGTATCTTTCCATCCAATCTTTTCCTTATTCTTGAGCATCTAAACTTTTTCTTCGTTCATGTGCTTTCTCACTATATTCCTGTATTGAATTTAAAGGCTGAAATTTATGGGAGAAGGTATATAGACAAGAATGAATCTACGTCTCAGCAAAGTTGTTTGAGAACTAGCCACAATAAGCATGTACCAAGAACTGCATTTCTAGTTGCCAACATTGCTCTTCAGGCAAAGAAATTACGATTGAATGACTGAGCCCAAGAAAAATTGTGGATGATGATGATGTTGATGTTGGGAAAAGGAAAACAGTTTTGGCTTGAGGGTGCGGTGCCCTTGTAAAGTAGAGTAATTTTTTGACTTTGCCAAGGAAAATTGTATTGAAGCGAGGGTGGATATGGATGAATCAAAGGTATGATGTGATGAGCCTAATATTTAATGCATGTCTGTTTAGTTAACCCCCCTCAAACGGTGAGAAAGATGGGAAGGAGGAGATGATGCAACACAATACAATGTGATGCAAAAGGGAGACATGCGATTACGATTACGCTTTATTGGCTATTGACTGTAATGAGCTGGAGAGAGAGAGATGTTTTTGGAAAAGTCAATGTCACTGTCAAAAAGGATACGTGCCTCGTTTCATTAGACTGCCTGTCTGCTACAGTTTTCACGACGGCTCATTGTATATATTTACGTTGGCTAGCTGTGGTTGTGGTTGATTCATTTCTCTGTCTTGTTTTCCTGATCTTTCAGCTTAGCTATTATGTGCTTTCCTTTCAGTCAGTCAACCAATATGACCACGAAGAGGAATGACTTCTGTTCTCGTTGTAAATTTACATATTATCGGATATTACGTTGGGTTGGAATCATTCCGTTCTAACGTTGCTCCAACAAAACGTAATTTCATCTATTACTCATGTGGATACAATGCAGAATGCAGATGTCATTTCAGGGAGCATATGCTGGCAAAGGAGAGAGATGAGTTGCATGGTGGTCAAACTAGATCACATCAGACCAACCTTTGGAAAATTACGTAAAAATACGAATGCCCCTTACCCACTCACCCAAAGTTGATTTAGTAGTACTTATCTAATTAATTGATTCATTGAGCCCTGTCAACCCGGATTGAAATCTTGGAGTGAATGGAGTGATGGTCCAATCCTTCACTTATACCATTATACAATAATGAATACACAACACATAAAATATGAGCATGCAGAGATCAAAATTGATAAATTAATTGGCTGTGGTTATACTATAAAAAAACAAGTATCCCATCTCTGTCTCGAATTATTATCATGTTGACTCTTTCTATTTAGAGGAGCGTTTAAGCTATGCAAAATAATTTGCAAATAGATGGCAACCGTGCAAT
Organism: Orchesella cincta; assembly: GCA_001718145.1. Lineage (NCBI taxonomy): Eukaryota > Metazoa > Arthropoda > Collembola > Entomobryomorpha > Orchesellidae > Orchesella > Orchesella cincta. Next base: position 20,409 of record LJIJ01000237.1, on the reverse strand, counting down.
ATTAAGAAAGGGCGGTCATGGTCACCTTTTTTATATGTACATCTACACTGCACAAGGCAACAAGGAGAGGAGACCAAACCAAACCCAATTAGTTTGCTCGTGTGAAGGCGTGTTTGCGTGTTGCAATATGAATTCAAATTATAATCCCGTTTTAATAAGAAAAAATATGCAAGCTCGTGTCGTGTCTTGTCGTCGTGGGTCCAACCTTCATTCAACCTTATGTAATTTGCAATCAGTGCACGCAAACACAGCAGCATGTCTAAAAATATTAATAAATGAATAGGCCAACTTTTATGTGCAATATTATAATACGCTCACAATCAAATCCGAAACACAATGCAGAAGGAAATGGGCTGGTTTTGGACTCTGATTTTTTGTGTTTGACATTAGAATTTTTCTTGAGAGACATTCCATCATCAATTATCTCGCTTCGGAGAGTTGGAGACATTTTTACTCCATTTTTCAAGTGGTTGTGTGTATGGTGTGCGTTTGTTTGCGTGCACCATTTCGGATTATGGAGCTTGACATGATGAAAAAGTGAACGAAAGTAATAAAGTGCAGTGCGTACGCACAAGCTTATATAAATCCTGATTGTTTAAGTATTTAAATGAATTGAACTGTGTTGCCCAAATAGTTGGGTCTGACGATTGTCTTTGTGGATTCCGAGGCTTTTCAACTTTTTCGCTTGGGGCCCTTTTACTTGACTAACTTAGCCACAGTCAGAGCAGACCACTTTCCATTCCACTTTATTGATAGCATCATAATCCTGTGTGTCCACTGGAAAAACAAGAGGCCTGGCCTGCATAATTGTACAATATATTTCTTTCATTTGCAGCCAAGTAAATTATGAAACGAGTTAAGTTCGCCTTCAACTAAATAAGCGAGCAGGTACACAGTTAGTCACCGTCCAAGCACGACAAAACACGCATCAATCTAAACTCTAATTAGGCTTCACCACAGGACGTCCAGATGACAAGATTCATTCCTATATTTTTCCTTGTAGTCAAAACCACTTTTCAACTTTCGTTTCGTTATGTTCAAGAAACTTTGTGGTGGTTTGTTTGTTGTGCATATATATTGTGATTGTTGTTCTATGTCATTATTTCTGCACTTCCGACTTTTCCATACCGAAACTATATAAATTGCATTCCTTCAAATAATTCCATTCCCTGTCATGACACCGATATTAGCATTTTATAGTGAGGCAGGAACCAAACCAATGTCGTTAGCTTTTTCTCCCTTTTACTGTAATTATTACGGTTAGTGTTATAGCCAGCCATGTCATCCATATTCCAAGAACAATTTCAGAAGGAAAATAACTTTCAGTTTAGGTACTGCATAAAACTGCACATTGCATTGCAATCGCAGTAAAAATAGAGACAGATAATGGGTTTTCTGGTAAACCATTTTTATTTCTTAAAATGACATGCACATAACATAACAAAACATACGCATTTGTCGATATGTGCTCGTGTACAAGCTCCATTTCAGGAAATGGATGTGTGTGTAATGTATTGACGAAGCATGGTGATGTGGATTGGATTGGATGACTGCATCTGATGTGACGACTGACTGAAAGCTGAAACGAGATATGATGGAGCAGTTAAGCAGCATACCATTCCGGGCAAGCAAGCCACGCACATTAGTACAGTCGTGAAGCAAGTATCTATTCAAAGTAAGCACATTCCATCCTTTGGGGCTCGTAAGGCATGCTGTTTCCTCAAAAATTGGGAGCCTTTATCCTTCATATCATGTCATATGATGCACTTTATGAGAGTTAGCCAAGCCAAAGCTACATTAGTGAAAAGATGGCTAGGTAGCCTCTAAGCACATGGTTTAAAAAGCTATTTCTCTAGTTTCCTCCTGGCTACACGATTATGGTGGCAACCATTTCAATATAATTGGACTCCAATTTGATATCAAGATCATCATCGGTAGTCAGATCACCTACAACTTCATTCATTGCGTGACACCATCACGCACACACACCACGAATCCTTTCCCTTTCATTCATTCAAATTCCTTCTCAGCAGCTTCATCATCCATTTCTCCTCTTCCTCTTGAGTTTTTGTTGCCTGATGCCGTCAAATCAACAGAAAAAAAGATGCGTGTGATGTGGATCTGATGAGATGTACTAGAAACCCATCACATGGTCGTAAACAACAACGGAGGAGAGCAGAGGAAAAGCCCGTCTCGAAAACCGTATGTAGTGTACAAGAACATCCACTTGGCTCCGTGTTGAATGTGACATGAATGAGGTGCTTCTTGACGCTTCCTTTTTTCCTACTTCACATTCAAAGACCCAATATTCCACCACACCACCGCCACTCTGAATCTCGTTGACATTTTCCATCCAAGTCAATATAAATATGTTCCGTTAGCTCATCATGCCCATCCTTTTATGCCATTTTCATCGTGATATGATATGATGGTGATCCATACAAACATTAGATCTGTCAACCCGTATGGCATGATATTGAACTTGTAAAAAAAGAGCAGTGCTTGTGTATACATAGTTTAGCGTTCGCATTACACTTTTTCAGCACCAGGTTGATATTGATATGCAAGTACCATGTTATATGTACATCAACCTTTCCAGTGCAATTGATCCACCTTCATCTTCTTTTCTCCATCTCCATCATCATCTTTTTTCTACTTCCGCTTCATTCGCTGTGTGTACACAGCACACTCTACTTCACCATAATAGCGTTTTCACGATTTCCCCCTTTTTACATAGAATCCATACTTGACATGAATGAATGGTGGAAGCAGGTATTTGTGAATGTGTGTTTTTGTGTATTTGATATGCTATTTTGGGAGGTTTCTCTTGGGAGAAGAGGGGATTATACTGGTAGAAAGAGAATGTTCTTTTCCTCTTTATCCTTTTGTCAGTAACGTCTGTACTGTACACGGCTATTTCATTACATTACATTGCTCCAGAATGTTTTCACTTGAGCTTGCATACATTTCTCTATATAAAGATGGACAAGGTGGACGCAATGAAAACGTTTCATTTATATTAACTATGAGTACCTAAGATAGAGCAGCTATTTTTATGTCTGTGATTACAGAACACTTTGCAAATAAAAACTTCCACATTTTCCCGGTTTGTTTTATGCCGTAATGTGTATCATCATGGTGAATAATATTGTGCTACTTTAGATTGACGCAAAAAGATACCAAAAAGTGTTTGATTAGCAGCGAGAGTGATATATGTAACATACATAGTTATCTTCCCTCGGGAAATGTCACTTTGCTTTTGCTGCTTTTCCTCTCGTTTCTTCATCTTATTCTTACTGTTTGTGTGTATGGATCTTCCTGTCTTACTTATGGAGTTTGTTGACTGGCACACACATTAGCTTCCCCTTCCTTTGTTTCCTGAATAACGTTGAATTCACAGACGACATGTAGGAACGATGCCGAAACTCTGGTATTTAGTTAGGTGCATTTATTGTTTTCTTTAAACCCTACATTTTTCGCTTTCTTTTACATACAACAATGGACATTTTCATTGACTGAGAAGGTGTTTCATTGTCTTAAGCAAATTTTTGTGATGGTATGTCTCCCACTCATTCATTGAATAACATAATGGAGCACGGTTGCATAATGAATGAGCAAGTTTGCTTTTAAACGAGCAGACAAAGTTGAAGTTACTGTTGAGATGATGATATGTTTTCTTTCTGCTGCTCTGTAAACAGTGAAAATGCATCCCTTCTCTCTCTCGTTTACTTTTATCTCTACTCCCATTCATTGAGGCATGCATACGTGGAACAACAAAAGAGAGCATAAACTGAGAGTACGATTCACACCATCGTAATCACCACACCACCTCACTTACTCAGCTTTAACTAGCTTTTTGTTTCCGTACCATAAATGTAATGAACTGGATTTTAAATACGGAGAATGGTTTTAAAATACTGATAAATGCAGCTTGTTGAACTGCAATTTAAGAATTCCATTGCAGTGGCCTACAAAATTTAAAAGAAGTATAAATAGAATTTTTAAACGACAGCAACTGGACAGACGCATAATACGATACCAGAAGTAGGGGATGGATACCGACAACTTTACGTACTCATTAGAGTATTTGCACTGAGTTTAGAGGCTTTTGGAAACAGTTTACTTTCTTGATGACGATTGCGCTCCAAATATAGAACATTTGTGGAGAAGCCATGGTGCGACGCTTGCTTCACTTGCCGCGGTTGTAATAGAAGCGAGACTGAGGCGTTATCATTATCCCCTGTTGGATTTAACTTTTGATGTTTGTATGCCTTACCCTCAAATGGCCACCTTTTTGCTGCATAGATTAGTTCTGCACTAAAATGAATATTCATCACGATGTGGTGGAGACAGCATAAACGTAAGTAAATTGAAAGGTGCGATGATGCACACGAGTCAATTCATAGAAATGAAGTGAAATATCCAGTGGTAAACCTAATCCACTCCACACAATAAAAATGTAAATGGTACTGAGCCAGTTTCTGAAATATGAAAGACTAAGTAGTCCATGCTTTAATGGGGAAATCGGCAGGCTACAAAATATAAAGATGATTTGATGCTGCGGCTACAAAATGTTTGAAAACTGAGTAGTTATTTGCTCCAGTGCTCATTATGATAATCCACTGGAAACTATGAATGATGGAAAAAGTGTGAATGAACTCCGAAATAGTTTGCGCACAGCAGCTCGAAGCATCCAAATCTGACTCAATCCACTATAATAAACTGTTTCCAGCTTTCTGGATGAATGCCATGTGCCGTTTCCTCTGATACGTGAAACTGATCGATGTTCCTTCTCATTTTATTGCAAACAACTCTGTTTTTCGCACTTCATGCCCACCCGCACCACTGCACATGTTCATATTTACTTATCACATGCCATAATCTAATCATATCAGGATCAGCAGTAGATAGCAACACATCGTGTTGGTCCTGGTCTGCACAGATGGATGCCATTTATCCGTCATTCAGCCAACACCATCATTTTACACTTGGTTTGCAATCAATCGTCAGAGAAAGTTGTAGCAAAATGTTGCAATCTATCCACATCTAAACTAGTCACTAGTTTATGGACTAGAACATACAATTTTTAATGACGTGTACATTTCCGTATTTTCCTAAAAAAAACCTATTTTTATGAGCCAAAATTTATTGAGAGGACAACATAAAATATGCTCCTAGAGCTTTTTCCTTGTACACCGACAAATATTTACACTAACTTAAACAACTAGAGCAACCTGAAGGGAACAGCTTAGAGGATGGGATTGGGGAGTCTAACGAACCTCATTTCTCATATTTTTAAGGAGAAAAAAGGGTTAAAAAGTGCAAATGAGCGAGTGTGTGCCTCCCATTCTTGGTACACAAACACACATGTCGTATGGTTTGCAGTGATTTGAATGAGTTCGTAAATATAAATATCACGCCTATATGTTTATTCTCAGGCGTTGTGTATCACACGCAAAGACCATATAGCTAAAGAAAGATGAACGATTTCCCATTTCCCCTTGATTATACTTCTCCTTTAGAAAAAAAATTTGTGTACTTTTGTGGCTATAAGGTGCACTACTGTCATATTCGGAGGAAAATACCTAACCAGACAGTAAAACATGTTAGATAACCAAGTCCTTTTGGTGATGTGATGATTTGCATTTCCAGCACGTGCTCTCTCCTCCACTCCATCCTTCGTGTTAGTTACCCAGTTAAGTTAGTATCGGTTTGTCTTTGAGACTGTGAGCTTCATACATATTTACCGCTTTGCCTTGCAACCCGGCGTGCGTACTTTAGTTTGGATGGGCTTCTCGAGTATTATGTTAGGCTAGAAAATAGATTAAAAATGTGTTTTCAAAGAGTTCTTCCTCTCTCCCCACTCGTCTTAATTTAGACAAGACAAGACAGTTTTCACGAGAACTTCAACGGTACAGCACAAGAAAGAAAGACGCAGACAGAAAAAGTGTTGAATACACTTGCATAATGATATATTCTGAATAGACGTGTCTGAGTCGACGTTGCACTGGGTGTTCTTAACTCATCTGCGCTTCAACGCGTGCGATTAGTACACAGTTTCTTCCGAAAATGGATCGTTTTCACTTTTGACTTCAATATTCCATTCAGCATTTATTCCCGTTAATTAAAGTAAAGTGAAGTGAGGGAAACACGGACTTTTCTATGTACGATTACTGTTGTGTAGGTGAAAATTGTTTTGCAGTTGTTACTTACGTGGTGGTGCAATTTTGAGGTTTCCTCCTGTCAATGAATGTGATTAGTGCTAGTGTTGCAATTACATTGGCATAACACATATTATTTACCGTCAACATGACTTACTGTATTCGCTCAAAGAGGAAGGGGGATTCTAATGAGGATTTTTATAGTATTGTACATCACGAGCCGCAATACGACGATTATCCTCAAAGTATTGTTCAGGTGCGAACTACGAACCAAAGTTATCTTAAAGTATAATAATAATCTCCTCGAAAGAATTTCACGTTTTTCTTATCTTGCTGGCATGCATCATTCTTTCCGATTCAATTTCATACAGCAAAATAATACCCAGAAATAAGGTGGAGTACAGCAGACGAGCTTCGCTGTCTTAAAACTCCAGGAATGCCTGGAGCTACAGTTTACACACAAAACTGTTTTCCTTTGCATTCTCAAAAGAAACCATTTCATGCTCAGAACCAAGCTCAAAAAGAGTTGGATACCTATAGTGATTACTTACTATTATTTAAACATTTTAAATTCATGTCAAAATGTTTACAAGACTTGACTACTCTCTCAGTCTCAATTTCATTCTCTTCTCCAATTTAGTTTACATTAATTTTTGCCTTAAAAAGAAAGAAAAGGGTTTTGTACACACAAAAGCTGCTGTTTATACATTTTATGTAAATCCTCCGGTGTAAAAAAGGCACCCTCTGGTTTCTGTTTTCTTTTAAACAAAAAAATTAAACACTCCTGCTCTCATCTCGTGTGGGAGAAAAGGCATTCATTTCATTCATTCACATACAGTTAAATTGGAGTTGATGAAAGTGCGTGAGACGCGTGTGGAGTGAGCTCTTGAAAAGTTGAACACACACCAATACCTACTCGGAGCGTATTTGTAAAAGGTTCAAGTTTAGATCGGGTTTCCTGTCTTAGTTTCTCATTTTCCAATTAAAGTACTGCTCCCAGCTATTCAAACACATCAACACAAATTTCCATAATGCAAATCCAAACTTTGCGGAGAGTATTGGAATGGTAATGAAAACGAAACGTTGCTTCTGCAAAATGCCTTTGGTGCATTGAGTAAAATGAACAGGATCAGTTTCACAGTTCAAAGGCACTCGTTTGATGAAATAACGTTTTGAGTATGATTTCTCGTCTACTCAAATATTGATATTGATAAGAATGATGATGATAATTGTTGACTCCATTTCTTTACAGATTTACACGGATTGGGCAAATCACTACCTGGAGAAGGCTCGATGCAAAAGACAAATTCAAGATTTGCAGGTTGACGTCACTGATGGTGTCATTTTAGCTGATGTGATTGAGGCAGTCAGTAAGTACAAAGGGATCACATACTTTTATAATCATAGCCTTTTTTAAATTATATGCTTCTGCAGCAATAAATGACTCAAGTCTATTCTTTGGAAATGTCTCACACTTTTTGAGTGAAATGTTTTTATGCAGTAATAAAACCTTTGAATGTCTTGCTCTTTTCACTCAATAGCCTCGCAAAAAGTTCCAGATGTGCATCGGAAGCCCAAAACGTCTTCTCAAATGGTAAGTTTCATCCCATCCATATAAAAATACAATGTATATATGTAAAATATATCTAGCTTCATTCAATATAACTTAATATCAATTGGTGACATTCATACAAAAGTCATGAAAGAATGTGAGGTAGATTTTCTTTATCTTGCATAGTACATACCTACACGACATTTTATCTATGCTTCTAAAGTGCTTCTGGAACATGCAAAACGCAGTAGCAAAACCTTTTTGTGCAAATGATAATGTGCATGACATCTTACAAACCACTTGATTTATTGACTGCACCTGCGGTTGGAGAATTTGGCGAGTGAGACCAAAAGGAAAAACTTATCAACATCAACCTATGTAATTGCACTGCAAATAGCATTCCATTTGATTTCGTGCTTCTCTCAAGCTAGCCAAATTCTGTTTGCACGGAAAATGCATAAAGATATCCCCTCTAGAATGCTTCTAGTTCAAGGTCAATGTCGTTAAAAGATGTCCGGTTGTTAGCTCATAAAGAAGAAAGTTTAATTTGGAATGAACGACAACGTCATTTTCATTCCAATTTGGCATTTCATACGATAAGTTTAAAAGGAACAGTGTCCGTCCATTAACTTGAACTATCTTCATAAAAAGAAAACGTTTTTATCTGCCAAAGCAATGAACGTGCAAAAAAGGTATCATTTACTACGTCATCTAATACTGAACTTCATACATTCGTGTTTCTGCCTTCGCTCTAGAGGTACTGCCGGAAAAAACCCAGTTAGTCACAAAAAGTTGGTGAAGCACGAGGCTTTGACTTTGCTGCCCATGCATTATTCCCTGTAGACAAGTCGGCTACTGTAGCTGCTAGCGTTAGAAATATGTAGTAAACTTATCTACAATACTCCGAACAGACCTGAGCGTAGCCTAAGTCTCGGAATACAAAGGAAACTGATATGCAATAAAAAAAAGGCAGAAGGTGTTGTTAGTAAAGCACATACAAAGAAAAAAATTTTATTTTGCCAACGGCAAAGTATCCGTCAAAAGAATACATTTTACCTTGCAATTCGCAGGCCCACAAAAAGAGTTTTGGATTAAACCAGAAGCCGAGTTGGTTTTGGATTAACAACTGACTACATATTATAGCAAAATCATCTTCGCCATCAGTGTAGCACACACACCGTCCTATTGTATCATTATATATCATTATATCACATCAGTTCGTATCAAATTCAGAAACAAACTGGCCAGGAATGAAACGGACGGGCAAAAATCTCATGGCCTTGCTTCAAGCGTTATACTTGGATTGGATGTGCGTTTTTTCTGGCTTTAATGAATGAATGAAGCGCAATAGTGGTAGTCAGTCAGTTGGTCGGTACATTTCAAAGCAGAGTCAGTCAGTCAGCGCTGCTTGTGATGATGACGAAGCTCGAGCTAGCCATGGCGCTTCCTTTCTTGCTAAAAATCTGAGATTTTGCACCAACTCCTCTCAGTCGGTGTTGGGAGCTGTGTTTGCAAACATCAGCAGTACCATCGTCGCTGTGTTCTGATTCTATCAAGCAAGTCTCCATGTTATATTCTCTCAATAAGCTTGTCTACGACTCTAATAACCGTTGTAGTTGAACGTGGACATGACTCCAAGTTTAGTGATATTAAATCCAGCGTGAATCCCTTTGTTCTTTCACAAACATACTTTAGTGCTCTCTCACTCGCTCGTACTGAACTCATCCGACGAAATAATAAAAAAAAGCTTTATTGCAGCTTCTGCACTCCTATTACCACAAACAGTACAATATTTCTTGCCTGTGTGCAATTTGCAGACGAGAAGGGATTACTTCCGCGAAGCAGACGCATACCGGGCCATTTATTTTGTTGAAGGATTAAAAAATCATAAAGGTGTACTGCAATGCAAGGTATTTCATCACTCCGTGTGCAATTGGTATTTACGTGAAATTATTACAATATTTTCCTTAATCTTCAAGCACTTGCCTACTGTTAGAATACTATGGATCGTCATAGCTAGAAAAGGGTTGTGTTTGTTCAACCATGACAAATGGTATCTTTGTGTAACTTGTCCAATTAAAACGAGCCTGACAATGACAATGACAACGATACAGGATAGAAAGTGTATGTGTCTACAATAATCCAATCCAAGTGTGATATTGGTGAATGAAAGGTGCTATCTTATCTCCTCTACATGTCATTTATTTGGGGAAAAGGCAACCGGTTGTTTAGTAGCGTCGATGTTGATGTGTTATTCAACACGCGACAGGGATTATCTATTCTCTCTTTCCATCTTTGTCTTCGTCTCCTTGAGAATCATCATGAGTCCTTCTTTTGATTAATGGAAACAAATCAAGTTTTTTTTCTGGCAGTGGAGGAAAGGAAAAGCCGCCTGTTGTTGGTGCTTCATGAATTTGTCTTGTCATTCAACCAGCCTTTGTTTTTTCTTGTTTTATTCAACTTCAAGATCCTATTTTACTCCGTGGGATTTTAGATAGTTTCACTCTTTTCAACAAAAAAATCTATTCTATTCCTGGTTCCGTAATCAAACGAAGAAAAAGTAAATCCAGTGGATCTCAAGCCAGAATCAGTTTTGTGTGCTCGTCGAGTTTTGAGGCTTCTCTGGTTCTTGCTTAAATGAGAAATCCTTGTTTTTTGTGAGGTGAGTGGAATACGTATAAAGACTAAGGATTTTCTGTTTACATGAGCTTATGATTCCTCCGACTTTGGAGTTGACTGAATGAGTTGAGCTATTGTGTATTTGTACAGCGTCTTTCAACAAACCGTAATAAATGTCCATGTGCTAACTTTATGAGGTAATGATACAGATACAAGATGACTTACAGTGAATGATATCGCATTTAAAACTTTTTCCCTGTTTTTCTTTTCACCTGCATTGTTATGATTTAATGTAAAGTATACGGGCACAATTGTGTCAGTTAACTTTACTTTATACTGGCTATGATTTCATGTAATTTTAAACCAAACCTACAGTCACACATTGTGAGGGTTTCACGTTTATAAAGATAAAGCTACCTAACACACTTTGATTGTCCACATTCTTTGTTCGGTATTTGACGAGAGAACTAAATCTGATCAAAAGTTTGGCTAATTCATAATATTAAAAGGTTTTACACTTTGATATTAGTTTCTGTACTATCTGGACTAAAAACCGGAAAAGTACTATCGTTATTTGTGTAAATACGCGTGCGGTATGCATGGTAGTTGAATAAAAATTCACAATAAAATTAATCATTTTCGTCAAAGATAACTACAATGCTTTAAATCAAATTTATTTTTTTGTAAGTAAATTACTTTATGTGAATTCCAAAAGTGCAACGAGGATAGTGTCAAATGCACTTTTTAGATCATCCAACTCCCTCAAAAAAATCTCTTTCTTTGGGATTATGGAGTCTTCATAGGCAGTGATTCTATAATTATATTAATATAAACAAAAACTGTATTTGAAGCCCAACTTATTATTATTCCGCGAGTAGTCAAATTAACCTTTCATCGCCGAGTGCATCCATAGCCCAACTTGTTATCTTCGAGTTGCTCCAACCAGGCATCTGATAACCGTACACAGTTCTCCGAATTCGTCGAAGTGCGGATTGCACATTTTTTAATCCTCTTTTAAAACTTCTAACGGCTAGAAGAAATTTCTCCCATTGGAGAAGAGCCATTTCCAACTCCTTGTAAAGACCACGTAGAAATTCCATGGTTTCCCGGGGAGGCTCATCAAGAGTACCAATAGTTTGATCATTTATCCACATAATTCGCTCTCGGTAAGCAACGCATTGTCCAACAACAATTTGAAAGTTAATGATTTTCTGAAAGGTCAAAATTTAAAAAACCACGCAATTAACAGCGTTTAGTTATTTGCCAGGAAGAAATGTCAGGATTATCGAAGTCACGCTTAGGAATTACTTACCTCTTTAATCGTCGTCTCAAAGATATTCTCTTCCTTTGCTACATCCTTGCCATATCGCTCAATCACCTTTTTTAGCAGTGTAAGTGCGGCTGGTTCTGTTTGCATCTTTACTACCTTGTGTCAAATAGCTGCAAATTAAAAAATAGTCCCAAAATCTTACTAAAACGTTGTAACGGGCTACGACAACTGGCTGATATTATTTCATAATTTGATCTTTAAAACTTGATTTCTTTACACAAGCTTGTTAGTTTATTGCTTATCAATCAATAATTACCCGACTCGCCTGGTATTTAAATAAGAAATTGTTTTTAATCTTTGAAACCTCAGAACAGAACTTTGATCACCTTAAGAAAAATATCATTCAGGCTGTGTATCATACGGTTCTGGTTTTTATGTGCTGTCACTATATCGAACACGTAATGCATTGAATTGGGCTCTAACAATTGACAATAGCTTTGAATTTGATGGGTTTTTGGATTCTAAGAAATTAATTTTTATGTAGATACTGCTGCTGATAATTGGATTAGGGTAAACAAAGAATGCGTCAGCGTCTTATATGCATATATGTATTTTGTGAGCTTATGAAAATACGTTGTATGTTTCTTACACGAAGCAGGACAGCTATAGTTTTTGCATGGAATCTTCATCCTTAATCTTGGGTTAGGCTTAAGCTTGAAGTAAAGCAAGGGAACTGTAGAAAAGAATTTTCCACTCACCATCCATCTCTGATGTTATTTAATGGAATCTTCAAGAATAATCTCCAACAATTATCTACGAAGAATGAGTTTAAGGTTTGATTTTGGATAATTCATAATGAAATTATAATCCCCGGCGTTTGTCATACTACTAACAAGCTTACTATTAGTATCGAGTTCAAATCATTCCATTAATGCAGTTGTGTTGGCCTAACTAATGACCTTGTCTACGGTGTTGTCTGCTGAAGTGTCAAATTTCATAATTACCAATATTGCGCATGATGTGCCGAAGATTCGCAAAAGTGCGAAACTTTTTCAGATTTGGACAGGGACAAAGTGATAAAACCTGTTGAAGCAAGCTTATCCATTTGTTGTGTATGTATAAGTACGTGCGATCATTCCTACACAATTGCGTGTGTGTATAATGGATTTTCCACCATTAGCATTTTGTATCCTAAGATTCATTATCTGACAATTTGGAACTTTATGAAACGTGAAACGAGTTTTTTACTCCTTCCATTCTTTTTCGTCTTACTACACAAGAAATAATTTATCATTTTCATACTACGCGAAAGCAAGATAAGAGAAGACCATCAAAATATCATTTTTTATGCTTGTTGAATATTGCTGTTAAGCTGGTTAGTATGAGTGGCCCTTGCTCTCATGCCACGGGCAATCGCAATTTATTTGTCTACTGGTTTTTATTTCAAACCGCTCTAAACAAGCAGTTTACTGGCATAGAATTGCTATGGATGTCCGTCAGTGTCATAGACATAGATCACTCTTCGCATCTACAAACATTTGCATTTTATCTAGGTACTTAGCATGACATGAGTAAGTGATCCTGATCGTGATCACATAAAAAATGATTCATGTTAACGGGATATTAATAGTGTTGATAATAATGATGTGTTGACATCATCATCCAATTTAAGGAGGTTAAAACAGGAGCCAAGACGGCCAAGATCAGTTTGAATTTTGACTTGGTTTGGGTTGACTGCAAAACAAATGCTAAACCGAAGCAAAGCAGTATCAAATCAGAAACTAAAATGAGGCTGACCAATACAAAGACAATACGCAAATCTCCGTCTTTGAATTGCAGATAGTAGAGATATATGGTTACTTGTAGACCAAACCAACTTCTTCACCCGTCATTCTGTTGTAGTCGGCAATTTGTTTTCAAGTCAAAGACAAACTATGTTTGTGGATGTGTTTGAGATATGCGAAAATGAGCTCGTTGGTATTAAAATGGGTTGGGTGTGACTTAACGTGACGTGTCGACAACACTCAACCAAACTAACACACACGGTTTTTCAAACATGTGCCACTGCTGTTATTAATCATTATCATCAGCATTTATTATATACAAGTATAAATTAGATGGGGTCTTCTTTTTCTCGCTCCGGCTTCTCCTTCTCATATACATGCGGGATGGAAGCAGAGGAGATGCAGATATTAAAAATTGGGTTTTAATCCAATGGCATAACAATTTGTTTATGCACGCCTGTTACTGCTCCTGCATCTATTCAAATATGTATGAAACATTTTATAATAAATAATAAACCTTGTATACTTTAATATGAATTGATTATTTTTTTGCTCAACCAATGCCGCAAAATATTATGCAGTTAGGAACATTGTCTTGTCCTTAATCTCAATCCATCCCATTTGTAAAAGATAAAGTGAGCAAAATGGCAATTGGCTTTCTTTGTGAAATGAAATGAACCCCTGTTGTTTATATGGGGTGTTGGTATTACATAATTTGACATGATATGATAGCTTTATACTCACTCACAATTTGTCGAGAGTGAGATCCAGATCTCTTTCTTGATTACCACAAGAATGTGAATAAATTAGTCAAGCTATTCAGTTAGGTACACAATGTTAACGAGTTGACGTTTGGTTGCTCATACATATTTGGCTTTTGTATAATGGAAAAAATGAAGTGACTAAAACAATTCAATGGTATTACGAGCTTATATAAACAAGCATGTGTTTCAAATCAATTCAAGGGCAAGTTGGGTGAATTGAGCTTTGATTTCCTTTCATATAATCTAAATTAAAGTTGGGAATGGAATAAAAAATGATTTGATCAGAAACTGAGATGAATGTGATGTGGAGTGGAATGGAGCGTTGTTTACGGTCTTTTCGTTAATTCCCTTTCTCATAAAGAGGAGAAGATCAAAATCTAAATTTGCAAGAGGTTGGGATTTTCTGCACATATTGCAGTTTGAAATGAAATGCATACATTCTTGTGATTCCCTTTCACAGGGAAAAGAGATGGGAACAAAATCAAACCAGTCCTGTCGATCTGAGATGAAGAGGTTGTTATTTTGTTGTGTGATATAAGTAATCCAATTCACGACTACCCCAACACTTTTTCAGACTTCAGGTTTTAAAGCAAATATTACACAAGTTAATAGATAGAAATGTAGTCGTGCAGTTGTACAAAATTTATCTGAAAAAAGATTTGCAAAAGATGCGTGATCCAATCACCATCCCATAACTTCTGTTATCTGAAAAGAAGTGCCTCCTGTTGAACTTGAGAAAAACGCATCATGGCAACGTTTAGACTTTGGGTTGAAAATATTGTACCCATCTTTTTCTAGGCAGTAAGTCACACGTGGAGTTTTAAGAAAATAACGTTCTTTATTTTTCTTGTATCTCGGGGGGAGTGCCTTATCATAGTAAGAAAGCTATTCATTTACAAAATCTTAAACCGGAGAAGATGAGCAATAAAATAGTCACTCACTGATTGTGATTGAATACCTGTTTTACCCATTGTTATGAGTACTTGTATATGTGGCAAGCAGCAGTTTAGCAAGTTTATAGGAAAAAATTATTTGCAGAGTTTGGCTGATAGTAAACCACTATTTAGCTTGATGATGATCATCACCCTCACGCTTGATTGTAGAGTAGTCATGAAAACTGGTCACAAATACAAAGGAGCGGAGCTTGAGCTCCAGTTACTCATATTTTTGTACACAATCACATATATAAATCACTAATTGTGAGTGAGCTGCGGATTATAATAGCCATGCATTCACTACAATGCAATATTTTATTTGGTCTTCTTTTGAACCGCAGCAGTAGATCATCATAGCAGCAGCAATTCTATGAAAACCGTAAGACCTTTTGGGATGATCAACATCAAATTTGAATTGAGTAGTATTTTTGTTGCATCTCTGCGTGAATTATTTTGTGGGTTTACTCTTTGTTTTTTTGCGACTAGTACGGCTACCCCTGTTTATATGCATTTAAAGTTATACCGTTGTGTCGTGTTTTGCAATGTGGGCAAGTCGGTTGAACGCACCACAACCACAACAGTGTGCATACGTAATCCATGCAATATTGGCTAACCCAATGACAATAAAACTGTACTGAGAACTCAGGAACGTGCACACCATTTTCATTTAAATACAATAAAAAGAAAAGGTGTGACTCCGCTCAAATTGTCCTGATCGAGAATTTATGTGGATAGAAGGTTAGATTGCATTTAACACAGCGCATTGTTTTATTCAGAATCAGCTTCATTTCATTAGGTTTGCTACGGATGAATCCAGATTGTTCAAGTACATGAAAATAGCTCCTGTCATAAATCTCACATTTCAGCGAAGGATGAACAAGGTTCATGTCGTTTTTGACGTGAATGTCGTGCCAGTGAATAGGCAGCCTTTGACCAATTGACCATCATCATCTCATGTGTTTACTGTCTGTTGGATGTACAGCTACAAAATGAAGATGAGAATGCGTGATGCATCATGCAATCATGTCATAAAAGTTAACAGGTCTGTCCAAATAATAAAAAAGTACCCGATTCGATAAAGATGGAAGTAGAGAGAGAGAGTATTGTTCAGTATTACATTTATTTTGTGTGTAGGCATGCATACCCAAGTAAGTAAGTAATTTGGTGTGTGCTCTTGCTCACTCTTTGTTCCTTTTTTGTCCAAAAATAGTTTTCGCTGAACTTGATTCGTTTGTATGCAAAATGAGTAGCAGGATAAAAATACGGTGAGAGGCACGCATTTGACAATTTTTTGGCGAAATTTAAGGTAGATGAAAAAACAAATACAAATAAAGATTTAATGTCATGTCATATAAGTGCATGGCATACATGGCTTTACTGTCTTTTTGGGCTTGGTTCTTGGTTTTGGCTTGAATTTTTGACTATGACCTAAACAACAGGGAGCAGAGCGAGCAGGATATATATTTTTCGGGAGTAACTTATACATTATTTTCAAGGTACTATGATTACTTTTTCTGCACTTGTCAAAAAGGCCATGTAGGAGAGCAAGAGGATGGATCGCATGCGTGGCCGAGAGACAGTTACAAGACATATATTTCAGATGCCTGCCAGCATCACTAGTTTTATTATTTGGGTACCTTATTGTTCACCTCTCTAGGCTCTGGCTTTCGCATAAACATGATATCACCATAGTATTATCACTCTCTGAACTTCAGTCGCCTCTCTTACAGTCTACAACATAAATTTCAAAAGTTGGGTGTTTATTTGAACGGTTTCACGACCACTATTTTCCCCTGAATATTGGGTTAAAGGTCAGTCTGCCCTAACACCACACCACCAGTCGTCTTTATTATTGCTGTCTGTTTTTTAAGAGTTGGGTAAGCACGTCAATAAAATTGAATTAAGGGTTCTTCGGTAAAGCTAATTTCAAGCCACAATTTTGTTGATTCATCCACACTTAAGCTGGTTGTTGACATAGTGACTGAATAACACAAGAATCAACATGAACATTATGGAATGTGAGAAGCCTTCATTACATTTGACACGAGGAGGTGGAGATAGCTATTTGAACGAATTTCTGCCATGCATTCTGCCAAATTTAAGACGTGTAAATGACCTTTCATGCAAAAAAAAACATGATGATCATGGTATGATGTCGACGATGAGTTAGTTATCCTGGGGTATTTTGCCTCAAGAGGTGTAATTAGCATTTCCAAGTGGTGATTTTATTTAATCCTTGTCTCTCCACGTTTTGGTTGAACTATTTACTTGGCACTGCATATGGACAGAGTCGTCGTCGTCAGCATCACCAGTTCATGAAGATGCAAATGATTACTAGAAAGTGTATGATACTTCAGAAGACAGGATTAGCTGTTTGCTTACTACTTTACTGAAAGTCTGTGTCTTAAATCTCCACCTCAACATCATAAGCGGAATTAAAGAGGCATGAGGAAACTAATTCACAATCAGTGAAGCCAAAACAAACTCCAACTCTTGCTTCCAGACTCTCTAAAAACATGGCATTACATTACCTAAGATTAGCATTAGACTGGATCGCATTGACATGCAATCTGCATATCGAATACCTTTTCGCATCTATGGAATGAGTACAATGCTACATAACAACAACACCAACACTCACTCGTCATCATCCAGAAGAGAACGAAACTTAATAAATATGCATTCTCCCTTTCATCTCCACCAAATTGCATAATAATGCAGCTAGAGGTTTATGCACAACAACGAGGAAAATGTGGTGAAGCAGTGGTGAATGATGAAGAGAGCACGTATCATATCCTGAGTGGCATGTACAATATATGTATATTCCCAAATTTTTAAGGATGACAAAGACACATTGGATTTCAGCATGAGGTTATTCATGAAGTAGTAGAGCAGGTGGCACGGATCAAATCAAAGCTTTACTAATTCAAATTCCAAAATATATACATACATGTGTATATTTTAACTGATGATGACCTGAACTGGATTAGGTAGCATTCTATGTGACTCGGCATACTAACGACGATTCACAAAAGAATTAGTGAATATACAGAATGTATATGTGAACCCAAATATTGAAAATCAGTTTGATTCTAAACCATTTGCTCTTGAGAGTTTCGAAGGAAACAAGAACGCAACTAAGTGTTTCATCTAATGTGCTTAATGTCCTGACATTTTTTTTGTTTGGATTGGAACAGTTGGACAATATCCAGTCGTGTTTGGTATTCCTCACAAATCTTGGTGTGTCGCTGGAAGGAATCAACGCCCGTGACATACGAGATGGTCATCTCAAATCCATCCTAAGCCTTTTCTTCCAGTTGTCACGCTACAAGCAGCAACAAAAGCAGCAGGATCGAGACAGACACAACAATCAAACAAAGCAGACAATCCCTGACAATAATATCATCATGATGCAACAACAACAGCATCATCGTCACTACTCTGGTGGACACTCCAATAATAAAACGTCGAGTCTTGGTTCTTCCAAGAATCCGCATGAATCCTCCAAGTAAGTACATAACTTTTCTTTGGTTCCATTCCATATTGCTCATCCCTGATCTCCATAAGATGAGTTGATCAAGATCAAAGGCGTCAAAAATGATCCCATCCCTCTCGTCAGAGTATACACTTCATTTCATATCATATACTTGTGTTACACTTGTGTGGTAAATTGGAACGATAAATGAAACTGACAAAATGTAATTGGCTCTCCTTTCATATGAAAAGGGCTGAGAATCAATCTCCGATCACAACGCATCATATTATTTGTCTATTCAAGTCCAACATTCGTATGAAAACGCTTACATACACGAGTAGTTCACCATATTATTTTGAGACACAACCGCAAATTGAATTGGACAGACGATTATTTTCAATTTCGATCAACTGCAGTACAATGAGTTGCAACTTGCAAGACTCAATTGGGAAAACAAAAAATCCATAGATAGAGGTATACCAACACAATAAACTTTTGTGTCTTTTCTTGGGATACCGCCTTGTCTGACTCTGACATTTATTTCAGTTTCCCTTTCACGCTTAATTGGACTTGATTTGGTATCATCATGAGTTAGATTTTTTTTTGTAAAGTCATGCATTTCACGCACTCTTCTAAACGCTCATAATTGTTGTGTAACAACAATCAGTGAAGTTTGTACCTATCCTGCAAACAAAATTGAAACACGTGTTTATTTCAACTTTTCATTTTATCCAAAAGCCAACCAAACAATGGCATGGAAAAGTTGAGTAAATGATAAAAGGAATGATTTCAATTTGAATACCTAATAAGGCATTTAACGAATGAAGATATGCATACTACTATATTTTACAAAGTTGATGCAATCTGATATGAGAAATGGAGTTATGATGAAGCAGTACTTTATGGCACGTTGTGTAAAAAACACTTTTAGCTTTTTTGTAATCAATAAAATAGCCCGGCTATTTTCGCCTCTTGAGCTCATTAAAAGTGTTTATGTAGCTCAGAGCATGGACTAATTATGAGATGCCAGGTTGAGTTAATAAACAAGTGTGTTTAAATGCTACATGTAATTTGGGAATTGTTATGCAACGTAATGGAATAAAAAGCAAACCCATCTCAAAGTTTGAGTAGTGAACTGCTCTCTTGACTAAATTCATTAACACGCTTCCTTTCATTTGCCCAGTATCTTGAAACTGGCAAGGCTGTTCAGTCAACTAAAAGCGTACTAAATGAAATGCGTACCCATGAAAAACGATATCGACTTGACTTTGATTCCTCGTTTTGTTTGCACGTTGAAATGAGAGACATGCTTGTTTGTAAAGGGAAAAGGTAAGTGTGAGAAGGTGTAGGAGTATTAGTAGATCTGCGTTTTTCTGCTCATTAGAAAAGTAGCATAGTTGAGTCCGGAAGTCATTAGCCTAACAAGTTTCCGTGCATTCAGTGTATTGTATCGTTGACTGCCTTTTTTGTTTAAAGAAACCCCCATTTGTACAAACATTAAACAAGTTATTCCTAGTATTAGATGAAGACTATGCAAATTTTAACCCTTTTATGAACAAAATGGTTACAAAGTGTTTTAGCTCATTTACAATTTTTACAAGCTGAAATTAATACAGATATGAGATGGAGTGGATTTTTTATTCTACATGATAGTTCACCAGTCTCACTCTACAAGAAAAAATATGACCCATTATATGATTAGGGATGTGATGTCAGAAATCAGGATTACGATGAGTTTTCAAACGTGAAATATAAAAACAACAACGAGTCATCGTCATTACATCAATACTACGTTGCCATTAAATCATTCATACCGGCTCATGCAATTTCCACTTGTGCGACATGAAGA